>JAOVYV010000035.1:6691779-6702883 GCA_025674545.1 Hassar affinis | reverse complement strand
TGTGTGTGTGTGTGTGTGTCTGTGTGTCTGTGTGTGTGTGTGTGTGTGTGTGTGTGTGTGTGTGTGTGTGTGTGTGTAAGTGTAAACATGACCTTTGACCTCATTCAGAAGCTCCCAGGAAGCTATCAGGAAGAAGCATGTGCGTGGGCAAAACACAATTCGACTGTTTTGTCAATGTTACAGGCTTTCGACTCTGTTGATGGAGGCCACCTTCCCCTAGAACATGGAGACAAACTAACAGATGCAGAAGAAACGCTGTTTCAGGCCAGAAAGACCCAGGGTTTTCCAGGCGAAAATTAAGACGGCGTGTAAACACGGCTTTTAACCTTGCGCTAGCTGGCAGTGAGGTGTGTTTGTGTGGGCAAAACACGAGACGGCTGTTTTGTCAATGTTACGGAGGAGTTGCTTTGTTGACGGAGGTCCCCTTCTGTCACAGCACGGCTCTCAGACTGACTGTGAGTTGCTTTTACAGGCCAAGAATATGAAGAGAACCTGGGTGTAATCCAGAACGTGGCTCAGTGTACAAACTTCAGCCTTCTCAACCCAACTTTTGTAAAATATAAACGACAGACTGTGACTTGTCCACTGTTTTCCTCAGCTTGTTCAGTTCATCACAGTAGACACGCTTCCATCTAGCACCATAGTCATTCTTTGGTTGGTCTCTATGGAGGAACCCTTAAGGATTCTATACAGAACCCAACGATTCAGAGATTCCCTTTCAGACAAGGCTGTGAATAGACCCTTAAATTAACCTGAAACACAAAATATGTTCATATTCAGGTGTACTTGTCATGTGTTTAGCTGCTAATTTATTGGTTGTTTCTGCATTTTCTTCATGTGAAGTTAGTGGTTGTCTGCCATGCTCAGCTTACATGGATACACTGATGGTGCAGGTACAATGAAGTTTAATATGATGCAACAAAAAAATACATGACTGTAGTATTAGCATGACAGTCCAAGCTTTGGAAGTCGAGCCGAGTGTACAGATGTGGAAGTGAGAGAACCGGACAGACTAAATGAATCCTGTTTCTAAATCTTACTGGCCCCATTATTAGCAGGCATTCGAATGGCTTTGTGGGGAACGTAGGAAACTGTTAAATACAAAGCAATTGACTCAACTATTTCCTGACGTCTAAGACAACATATTGGGATATTGGGCAGTGAAGTGCTAGATTGTTGTTTGAATATTATTCACTAGGTGGCGCTACTCCACAAATGAATGATAATGAGCTGGGGTAATATGACTCCTAGAGGTCAACCATGCCATAAAAGAAACTCATCAAACCCTTTATTTTGTATCAGAAATGTGGAGCTGCAACTATACCAAGGTTCCTGTGGATCAGTGACGTCGAAGTGTATGATATCCTCACCCAAACATTAGTTAAAAAACTTTATATGACTACCAGCTAGCAGCAGCAGTCGTATAAATCCACTAAATAAATCTGACATGCCATTGCAGCTTGCATGATAAATAATAAAGATGAATATGCAAGTCATTCAGGGTGGATCTGAGTTTGTAGTGATTTTATTCAGCTTCCTTTAACAAACAGATCTACAAACGATAACTGCTAACGTTGAGGTTTTTTTGTTTGTTTAGTTGTTTGTTTGTTTTTTTTTGCACTATGCGCGTGTTAGCATGGTCATGGCCAGGTGCGTTGTTCTCCTTTCACTCGCCTGCTTCTTTAAAGCATCTCGGTTTAGCTATGTCTAGACCGCCAGATAGTCAGATACACTAATAGAAGTCCCCTTAGAAAGGAGAAGTGGTGTGAAAGTCATGTAGCCAGCAGAAATAATGAGACTAACAAAACCATTTCCTTTGTATTCAGAACAGTCTCACCCTCATTACACACACACACACACACACACACACCACATATACGAACACACACACATATATGCACATATTAGTGTCTCGCTCTAGATTGTCATCTTCATCTTTTGTCTTTCTCGTGTGTGACGGTTTAGCTGTGTGCCTATTTTTAGGGTTGTTTTCCCCCTTGTGCATGAATGCGGTGGGGTGTTTATGTGCACGTGCAAATGCATGTGTGTGAGCATGAGTGTATCAGTGTGTGTGTGTGTGTGTGTACGTGTGCGAGAGTGTTATCTCAAAGGTTCAGCTGTGGCTTGCTACAGTGCATTATATGTGCTGAGTGAGTGAGAGAAACGTTTGCTCTTGTGAAACCTCACTGACCAAAAACCACATGCTATTTCTTCAGAAGAGCAGCCTCTCCCTCACTACTCTCTCTCTCTCTCTCTCTCTCTCTCTATCTCTTTTCCCCCCTGTAACTTTTACGCCTGTAGAAAATAGAAAAACCGTCTTCACATCGTCACACCCTTACTTCTTTTCGCATTAGATCTTGTACTCCTCTTCAACGTAGCAGATAACTGTGAACATCTTATTGGGTCTATAATGGAAAATGTTCTGTTTTTTTCTCTTTTTTTTTTTCTTTTCAACCTCCTCTGACTGTTTGAGTAATCCCTGACAAGTTTAAAGGTCAGTTTTCAGAGTTGCGAGAACGAGGCCGTTTCCTCACACGCTCGTTGCTTCGTCGTTGCGGTCGGCTTTCGGTTCTCTGCTCATCATCACGCCGTGTTTTCTTTCCAGTCCTTTTCCTTTTTTTTTTCCCCCCCTTGACGCTTTCTCGTAAATTTCAGTGCAGATGATCTGCTGGCCTGCGTTGTCATGGCAACTGAGACGACGTTCACACCAAATGACTTTTCTTCTTCTTCTTCTTTTTTTTTTTTTTTTTTTTTCTTCTTTTCTCCACTGCGTCATGCAATCATTATATTATGATGCTGGCGTCAGATTTCTTCTTCCCCTTCATATTCATCTTCATCTTCATCTTCATCTTTTTCTCTCTTTTCCTTGCTCTTTAACATCACCGTCATGGTCTTATTAGAAACCTGGAACCAGGAGAAGCAAATAGAATTTGTTTTTAAGACGATTTAAATCTGTAAACGTTTACTCAGCCTTTCTCGGGGCTGCTCGGCGCCGAGAGTTCAGAAGAAACAGGACGCTTTCTTATCATGGCATCTCGAGCGCAGCAGTTTGCCTCCTCGTGCGTTTCTAGGTGTCAAATTGGATTTCGCACCTTACACCCCGCCACCTCTTCTCTCATGCATGAAGTGTTTATGTGTCACTCACTCAGAGTGAAACAAGGACACACATTCGCACTGTAACCTGCTCCACTGCAGTAGTGCTGCCTCTGATTTGTTGCATGATAACCTCAAGTAGGGTCCATCAGATATGACAGTGCTAACTCCGTGTTTCTTCTCTAGCTCTCTATCTCTGTCTCACACACACACGCTTTATCTCAGACTTTCGTACCACCTTATAGCGTGGGTGATGAGAGGAGTGAAGAAGACACTCGTTTATGCATTGTCTTAGGGGAAAGTTAGCACGCAATAGCCCCATGAGACGACCGAGAACAAAGATAGGTCACAGCCACACATTAGCACGTGAGCAACCTGTCTGGTGTGAGATGGAGAGGAAATGGAAAATATGTTTTGGGGATGAAAGTGTTGTGAGGTTTGGGCTATAGTATGAAGGTATCTGTGTGTGTGTGTGTGTGTGTGTGTGTGTGTCATCAACCTATGAAAGTAAACTCGCAGTAGGCAGAATGTATGAAACTGCTTATCTACATTTGGATCCACAGATACACCGATATACATATATATATATGTCTCATCTTCCCTCACAGAGGAAATCCCCTGTTTTTGTGCCATTCACAAGAACATGTGTGAAGCCTTTACGCAGAATTTGTCACATTATAGTTCTGGAATATTCCTAATTCCACCCATGCATGGGCTGCTCTTTTGTTGGTGTATGCAGTTTTTGTTCCTGTGACCCTGTTTCTAACTTTCTTCTTCCTGTGTGGTTGAATCGTGTTGCATTGATGTAGCCATTCTGCTGAAAACAGGGGAAGGGGGGCGAATCACTAGAACGATTGCATTCGCTTCTCTTTCACATTAACAGGCGTCGGACGAATAGCGGTTAACGGTTTTGAAATTTAGTGCAGATTTTTTTATTTTCTGTAAGGAATTTGGAATCCATGTTCTCCCACCGTGTTTGGGTTTCCTTCAGGTTTTCCTGGTTTCTGTTGCTGGTTACCAATGGACTGGTAACTCTAGATTGGCCCTAGGTGTGAAATCCCCCTTATTGTATTGACTATGTCTTGATAAATGACATAAATGTAAATGAATGGGTGATGGACAGGCGTTCTATGTGGAGTGTATTCCTGCCTCACTGCTGGTGTTCACAGGATAAGCTCAGGGGTGGGTCAGGGGTGGCTCATTTACATTTACATTTACATTTATGGCATTTAGCAGACTCAGTGGTTAAGGTGTTGGGTTGGTGTTGGGTTGGGGCACCACCAAGCAGCCACTGCTGGGTCCTTGAGCAAGGCCCTTAATCCTCAACTGTTCAGTTGTATAAATGAGATAAATGTACAGTAAGTCAATGTAAGTCACTCTGGATAAGGGTGTCTGCCAAATGCCATAAATGTAAATGTAAATGTAAATAAGCTCCAGTTCCACCAAGATCCTGACCAGAAGAACAGAGAAAGAGTAAGTTTGTACAAGAAGACAAAGAAGACTATTAGGTTGTTCTAGGTCACAGATTCCAAGGCAGGTGGATATAAATGCAAGTGTGATCTTTATGGCCAGTTCCACATTTACAGGTACACTCACATCAGGTAGGCAAAGGTCATAAACTAGGCATTCAGAGCAAAACTGAAAATTACACAGAACTGTAATCTTGAAAATGAGTAGAAAAGGGCAGAGAAGCAATCAGTCGAAAAAAAAGCCCGGTATTGAATTTACTAGGAAAAACAAAAATGAGTCTCTTTTTTTGTCCTCTGAGTAATTCCTGAAACCTGAAAAGCTGAGTTAGTGTTCAGGCGAATGAGAGAAATCTGAAGTGTGTGCCACGTCCGGAGCACGTTACAGACTGTTGGGTCTCCACCCAGAGCATATGACAGTAGGCTCTTTATCGAAATGATCCAACCTTCCCCCACATCATCACACATCTCAATACTTACCCGTACTGTGTGTATATAATAATATGATTACACACACTCTTTCCTACCCTTGAATACTGTATGTATTCACATGACTAGAGTAAATTAAGGCCATGTTTGTTGTTGGTCTGGTTTAATTAGACTTAAAACATGAGTCAGGATTTGCATATACAGTGTACACACATCAGGTAGGTTTAATATCTTCACTCAGCTATGTCTGTGTGTGCGCACACACACACACACAAACACACACACACACACACACACACACACACACACATGGTCATTCATGCCTCCTGCTAATGATAATATGTTTAACCCCTGGTTGGCCTTCCGTCTTGTCAAATAATTTCCTAATTACTTTACAGAATAGTAAGAGTGTCGCAAAAACATCTTTTCTTTTCTCTGTGCGTCTTTCTATATCTCCCTCGTTCTTTCATTTGGTCTATGTCTTTCTTTCTCTTTTCTAACCTTCTCTACCCTCTCTGTTGTTTCTACAATAAAGTGCAGTCACTCATGTATCCTCTATTTATCCAGTTTAATTCAGAGCTGTGAATCACAGATGCTCTCTCTCTCTCTCTCTCTCTCTCTCTCTTTTTTTTTTGTACTCCTAGCCTCAGTAGCTCCACTATTGATTTTAATAGCTGAGTGATCACTGGTGCATCTAAAGATTTTTTTTATTATTATTACAGGCTGTAAAATAACAGAGGGGATGGGCTGTAAGTTTTCCATGTACTGCAATCAGAATTTATAAATTGCTCTATTACCTCGACTTCCATTGGTTACACTTGGAACATTAGCAATTATTTTCAGGCAGGACGCGCTCTTAAAGGCAATAATCTGGTGATTCAGAAGGGCACAGTGTGAATCCCCCCCATCCTTCTCTCTTTCTCTCTCTCTCTTTCTGCCTTTCTGCCTCTCTCTCCCTTACTGTCTCTCTCTCCCTTTCTCTTTCTGACATCCATTCATCTTTCCATCCATTAGCTGTAGCCGGCTGTGTCGGAGTCCTGCTGCTTTTATTCTGTGCTGCGTGGTCAGTGAATAATGCGATGGAATAACAGACAGGCTGCTGCTGAGATCTTTCTCCCAGCTGTAAGAGAGGGATTGTGGGAAACGAAAGGCCATAACAGTGTACAGTGTTCTGTGCACCACATGGCCTCAGGCAGAAATGTTTCTGACTATGTGTTGATGGTTATTTATATTCAAAGGAACACCCCAGCGTTTTTTCCAGCCTAATCAATCTATCTGTTTGCATTTGTAACGTTCGTATCTGCTGTCACCACAGACCCATTTCTCTGTACTGAACTTCATACGGATCTCACCGTGGGTCTAAGTATAAGTTACTATGGGGCAAGTGCTGGAAAATTGGATCAGATTTTGTTTACATTTCGAGCATTTAGCAGACGCTTATATCCATGCTGAATCGAAGTCTCTATTGAGAAACATATCCTCATGCTCATCTAATTATGCTATAGTCAATGATTACCATAAGTCTAAAACCCTGTTCTAGCACCAAACATTGTAGGTTTTTTTTTTTAATTAGGTGTTAATATGATCCGTAATGTAATTTGGCAAGGCTTTGTTTCTCGTCTTGTTCACTATTTGCTCTTTAGGTTGCATTATATACAGTAGCTGCATGTTTTACACACGTATCAGCAAAACTCAACAACTACCCCTAGACTTCCATTGTACATAGAATACACTAAAATAATTTCTCTTCAAAGAAACAAATTAATTTCTTTTCCATGGTAATCACACATATAGTGATTATGCTGGAACACAAATACAATTTACAATTTCCACGCTTTTTTAATATCACTGAAGTCCCTATATTGTATATGTGCTTGTGAGACTGTGAGAGGAATTAAAGAGAGAATGTGTTTGCACCCTTATTTCCTGCTACATGCTTTTAAGTAGCTGTTTAGAGTTATTATGGTTCTCTACTCTATCTGTACTCATAGAGATGGATGGATCAGACCGCTTGAGGTGAGAGAGTTTATATTTGTGTGTGGGGGGGGTCAGAGGGGTCTGTTGTATTGCTGCCCACACACACTATTCTCATCCCATTAAGGGCCCTGGGGAAGACGGAAAGTGAAAGAGGGAAGGAGAGAGAGCGAGAGAGGGAGAGAGAGAAAATGAGGAAGGGTATTGAAGGGGAATGAAATCCCATGTGATCATAAATCTTGGACACTGATAATGGCTACAGTGACATCATCAGAATGTCACAGTTTTCATCAGCACTGTACAGTACAGGGTGGAGGAAGGCACTTGTACACATTTGTCCAGTGCTATGGCAAGACTCGTTTCTTCCTAAGAGCCAGAAATAGCAAAAGGTTTATCTGTTTTCTTACAAGTCTGCTTAAATCTGCTTATTTATACCACATCGCTGCTGATTTTTTAAAATTCTCTTTAAGAGAATGTATGAATCTGTAATTTGTTCATTCACTTTCTCTTCTTTATTTAATGGACAAAGGCACAAAGAAAAGATTTTCACAAACCTAATTCTATTGGTTACATATCAACAATAAAAACTGCAAACTGCAGACTCGAGAAACGTTGGGACAGAGTCGTGTTTACCACCGGGTCACCTTTTTTTAAAGTAAACTTTTTAATCGTTCGGGAATTGAAGACGGTAATTGTTGCAGTTTTGCAAGTGGAATTTTTATCCATTCTTGCTGTGTACAAGACTTGAGCTGTTCGACTGTCTGTGGTCACTGTTGTCTGATTCTCTTCTTCATGATACAACATACAGTACATTTTCAGCAGGCGACAGATCTGGACTGCCGGCAGACCAGTCGAGCACACGCCCACTATGCCTCTGAAGCCACACTGTTGTAACTTGTGCAGAATGAGGCCTGGCATTGTCCTACTGAAATGGACATGGAGTTCCTGGGAAAAGATAGTGTTGACGATAGCATATATCTCTCCAAAATACCAATATAACCCTCAGCATCAATGGTACCTTCACATATATGCAGATCCCCCATGTCATCACAGTTGCTATTTTTTTTCACTTTGGATTTGTTTGCAAAGACTAAGCCTTTGTTGGATCAATCTTGATGACCTCACCTGTTACCTGTTAAACTGCTAATTGTGGAACCAGAACAGTTACTTGCATAAGGGTACATGTATAACCTTTTCAGTCTTATTGTGCCTCTGTCCCAACTTTTTTTGAGTGTGTTGCAGGTGTCAGATTCTATTGTTTTCTATATTTACAAAATACAATTAGGTTGGTCAGTGAAAACACTGAAAATGTTCCTGTTGTTCTTTTATATGACAGCATTTACATTTATGGCACTTGGCAGACACCCTTATCCAGACTGACTTACATTTATCTTGTTTCATACAACGGAGCAGTTGAGGGATAAGGGCCTTGCTCAGCGGCCCAACAGTGACAGCTTGGTGGTCTTCAACCTTCTATTCAGTAACCCAACACCTTAACCATTGAGCCCCCCCTGTCATTTTTTGCATTTTTAGAAAGTGTCCCAACTTTTCTGGAATTTCAAATTTCAATAACAAGAACTTGCATGTTGACTTGTATGGCAGATATTTCACATGGTTAACAGCTAAGGCTCTGGGTTTCTGATGAGTAATTCAGAGGTCTGAAGCCCAGCACACCAAACTGCCACTGTTGGCCCCTGAGCAAGGTCCTTAACCCTGTCTGCTCCAGGGGTGCTGTAACACGGCTGACCCTGAATTCTGATACCAACTTCCTAATAAGCTGGGATATGTAAAAAAAGAATTTCACTGTGGTGTCATTTATCTGTGACAGATAAAGGCTTCTTCTTCTTCTAAATTGTTTGGAAGGCCACATCATACCACCCTAATGTTGATTATTTCCTATAACAGCATGCCCCGTTGTGTTTTATTCCTTATATGTGCTACACAGTGTTGTTACATTGCATGTGAATAATGTCATTTGCATTGCCTTTGTTTCCGCACCCACACGCAAAATCATGCACCAAGATTAAACCAGGCCCCTCTGTTTCACATCAGGTCTTATCACACCACCCTGGCATGTATTATTTTCCTATAACACCATAACACTTCCTACTTGACTAGTAGGTCATTGTACGGAATACTGCTTTGGTTTGTAGTCACTTATGTCACTTCTGGTATGCAACTGGAAACACCTCCATGTCTCAACCAATCAAACTTTTAACATTAATGCTGGAAAACATGCAGCAAAATAGATACAAATGATGTGCTGTTAGAATTTCTGAGGACGGCATGCGAGTCCAACGCTTTCTCGTGAACTCCCTCTCTGTGTACATGGTGTTTTGCATAGCGCATACTTTGCAAGTAATGTAAATAATATCATATTTACCGAACGCAATTTTGGCAATGAGATTGATGTTTGGATATGACGTCAACCAATACACATTTACGTTCAGCTACATTAAGTAAAGTGTGGTTACACACCACTCATCCCGTTCTTACCCACATCTTTCAGTGCACATATTTACAGAAGCAGTTTCACAGTACTATATAATAATTATAATAATTATCTGTAATTACAGCGCAGGTACCTGTTAAACAGTAGGTGCTTGCTGAACTGAAAAATATAAACACAAACAATAGATGTTACATGTTACTGCCAGCTTATTGCTTTTTACTCTGAGTGCATCACGCCTCAAAGATCATTAGTATTAGCAAGGTGGCTTCTGTTAGTGTTTCCTTCTGACATCACTGTTTCATGGTGCCATTTTATCTGGCAAATCAACAGGCAAAAATCTCCAAAGCCATTTAATGCAGGTGGTTATGAAAATAACTTGGGTAGGTCATTGTTAAGGCGAGCTCCTGACTTCATGAGTTAACCTTCAGCTTTACATGGTCTGTTTTTATTCTACACTAGTCTAAATGTAAATGTAACATGCATGATTTGGAAAAGACAGATACACTGTAAAAAATTTGTCTTTTTACAGTTTTTCAACAGTAAAATGTACAGTTTTTCTTTGTATTTCAAAAGGACAGCAAAATAAACTGTTTATTAAAATGTGACGTGCTTTAACAAAAAAATAAATAAATAAATAAAATACATTAAATATCTTTTTAAACAGCTTTTAGTTGAGACTTTTAACAAAAATAACTGTAAAAATATAGTATTTTTATTTATATATTAAAAAAAGCATTTTCTGTCTTTTACATGATGAGTGCAGCTAACCTACATTTAACAAAATGCTTTTATTTCAACAGTATTTATCAAAGTATTTAAATAAAATTATTTTATCAGATATTTTTTTCACAACTCTTGCTAAATTAACTCTGGCAGTTGATTTAATCTTACTATGATACAATTAACTTAATTAAATATGATTTAATGATTTTTGTAGGGTTAATGTGTAAAACGGTCTTGGATTTAAAATCTTTATTATACACTTCTAATAGCAAAAACATCAACTAAGAAACGGTGCGAGTGGTTAAGGGAACAGCCTGGTAAGTAGGACATCGCTGGTTTGAGCTTTACATAGGATTAGTTGGGAGTGCTGTTGAGCAACAAGTGAGAATGGCACCTGCTGTTTTCATGTTACTTTCTGCCACACAGGCAGTGTACTGTTCTAAACAGATGCAAATAGGAGACACAATATTCTTTTGTTGTTGCTTGAAGAACCCTTACCTGAATGGTTCACAAGGTGTCTGGGTGAGGCGAGAGGTGTGCAGTAGGAAATGTTTTGTGAGTGGTGGGTTTTAACAAGCAGTCAGATATGAAACTCAGGGCTGGAAGAAAGACAGTGGTATCCTCAGTTACTGTCTGGTCAAGGTAGCAGTGGTTTAAATTAGATATGTAGTATGTATTATATTTATTTTTAGATATATATTATATTTTGGGGAAATAGAGCCAACTAAATTCAGTAGAATATATGTATTATATATAATTAACTAACAGGGGTTAGACATGTATAGACCACAATAATTTATTAGTGTGGTGTAGGGCCTCCTTTTGCGGCCAATACAGCATTGATTTGTCTTGGGAATGACATCTACAAGTCCTGCACAGTGGTCAGAGGGTTTTTAAGCCATTCTTCTTGCAGGATAGTGGCCAGGTCACTACGTGATGCTGGTGGTGGAAAACGTTTCCTGGTATG
>JAOVYV010000035.1:6641749-6659711 GCA_025674545.1 Hassar affinis | reverse complement strand
CAAAGACATGTACGTTAGGTTGATTGGTGTCTCTAAAGTGGCCCTAGTGTGTGTGTGTGTGTGTGTGTGTGTGTGTGCGCGCGCACACCCTACAATGGATTGGTGCCCTGTCTAGGGTTGTTCCTGCCTTGCGCCCGGCTAGGCACCGGCTCTCCCATGACCCTGAAAAGGAATAAGCGGTTAAGAAAATGAATGTCTTCAGAAACTTAAGCACACTTTGACAGTATCCTCTTTCTGACAGTCACGAAGCAACCAGATACGGGTCGTCAGAAGTGATGACTTGTACATTATCAGTCATTCCCTTTAACAGTAAAAGCATCTGTTTCATTGTTTACGGCATCAGCATATCTCGGCATATCCGGATTACTCTATGCCTGGATGTTCTTTAATTTCTATCATGAAAAGTCATCTGAGATGTTCTTTTAAATATGTTTGCTCAGTGTTTGGGTGTATCGTGTCACACATGCTCAGACAAGGGAAGCAAAAACAATCAGCAATATGCAGGCTACACCCTCAGAAACAAAAGGAACTAAACTAGCATTCCTTGTCGCTGGGGTGGTACTGTTAAACACACACCTTTTGTGCCTTTAGTAAGTATGTTTTACCTGTGGTGAGCTGTAGTGGAGCTGCTCTAATTATGTACCTCAGAGGTACAGTATATATACATTCCAGGTGAAAGATATATCAAAGGTTAAAAAAACAAGAATGTAAGGGTACCACCTGAGTAGCACTAGATCTGTCGGTAACAACACTGAGCAGGAATAAAACACACACACACACACACACACACACACACACACACACAAACTGAAGCATGGAAAAAGGCTCAAAGGCGTACAGTCAACCTGAAGCTAAAACCTCCACCCTCTACCACCCTTAACCCTATAGCCTTTCCGTCTATCCATCTCTCTCTCTCTCTCTCTCTCTCTCTCTCTCTTTTATGATTAATCAGCTTGTGAACTCAGCTCACACTGACAACCGACCTTACAGGCTTCGGCTACATAAACATTTAAAAGCCGTCCGACCGAACGGCACGTCTGAGAGATTAAACAAAAGCCAAGTCCACGTTTCCGTCTGACGTATCACTCGCTTTTTTCAGGTTCAGTTATAAGCTATTCATTTCCCCAGATTTCACCCACACTAGTTTTCACATGCCTGTCAAGAGGATGTTGAATTAATAACAGGCCAGCTGTAGATTACAGTGTTTAAATATCACAGACATCCCTCTGATATGGTGTTGTAGGTCAAAGGAGCTGCACATGGTCTGTGTTACTCAGGAGTAGTGTTTCTCACCAGTGTGTCTGGAAATTCAGAATGCATCACACTTTAAAAGCTATAATCTGGTTATTTAATATGCCATGGAAAATAATGGTACAAACATTTTAGAGGACATAGGCGCTTTTCTTTTCAGAGACTGACTTCCCGTAATGCCACTTGGACACCTGTTTTAAATTTTAAATTCCTGTATAATAAAAATGAAGTTTTGCTACTGTTTTGTAAATCAATGGTATGAAAATGCAACCGTGGACTCGCTGAACTCTCAGTCTTCTATACAGCTTAGTGTACTAGCAGGTAACTAGCTTCTAATCTAATGCTAATGATGTTAAGCTAGTTTGACCGTATAATAATAAGCACAACAGATGGCTCTAATTTTGATATTTATGTGATTTCACGGGTGGTGCAAGCGGAGTCCAACTCCAAAACGGTTTCACATTTTCCTCTGGGTTCTCTGGTTTCCTCCAGTGTTGAATTAGGTTCTCTAAACCACTCTTAGGTGTGAATACATGTCTGAACGGTGACCTGTGATGGACTGGTGTCCCATCTAAAGTGTGTCTTGGATCCTGCAGTGCTCTGGGGGGGAAAAACTCCAGATCCACTGTGAGCCTGAACAGAATAAAGAGCCTACTGAAGATAAATGAATATAATTATGACTCCTGTAGTGTTAAAAGGTTAACTGTATAGTAATATTCATATGCTCTTTTTTTATGATTGGGAATTAAGATGATATTAAACGATTTTATTGCAAAAAAGAAAATGTTCATGGGTGCTTTGTGCGTTTTAACTGACACGGGTTTACACTCAGATTAGTTAAGACAGTTGGCTGAAATGGGCCAGTGTTGAATAAACGCTTTGTTTAGCGGTAATACAAATGCAGACGTGGTAAAAAAAAAATCAAACTGATATTTAGCCCCTGCTAGCTTTTCCCTCTTTTGTTTTACGCAAAGCTCTTTTTTTACCACATGGTAGTGACAGATTGTTTGAGCTGGAAGGAAAAGCCATTCGAAGCTAATTAAGCAGCCATTCCGAGCGCTATTCGCAGGCGGGAGGCTGAGAGGCGCAGGCATTTGTCAGCGCTCTGCCCCTCGTGGGCTTGATTGACAACACACTGGTCGGTCTGACAGGCTCTGCCGCTTTGCACCAATCCGACGCCGGCATTGAAATGAACCCTGTTCTTATTGGTTGGTAGTGCCGTGACGTCGGAGATGTTCCCACGTGGGGCGGAGTACAGCGAGCAAACTCGTGATAGGTTGATTTTCTCGGGCGCAGACATGTTGGGCTTGGGTTGTTGTTGAGCTGACAGCATGAATCAAGTAATCGGGGGTTGATTTTTTTTTTTCTGTTAATTTGCCTCTCTGGCGTAAACCGTCGAAGAACTATTTATTAGGTTTATACCGTATTCATATCTGAAATAATTCAACATCTAAACACTCGCTGTGTGCATGCACTGTGTAATAATCCATGTCACACACACACACACACACTATCACTCTCTCTCCCTATATATATATATATACACACGCACTATTCCAGAGTCGTCTACCTTGAAGCCTATTTGGTTCACCTTTGCCTGACTGCTGCTTAAACACCCTGCTTTGCGTATGATTTGACTGATCACTTTGTGTTGCATCGATCAGTCGTTTTAGCTGTTAATTTCTCCACCAGAATGGATTTCTTCACGCACAATATACGCATTTCCGAGATTTCAGCTTCTGTGGTTAAGATTTCGAACAATCGTATCTCATGTAAGCTGTTTGTCTGAAGGAGGAGGACGAGGAGGGGGTGAAGGAAATAAAAAAAGCAGCACGTTTAGATCCAAGATGGCGAACATGAGGTCAGATGTTTACAGTCCAATCAGTGCACAAGGCGGCGGCGTGGCCCACGTGGGGGCTCCGCGCTCTGATTGGTGCATGTAGATAAACTCCTTGCTGAGATCTGATTGGCCGTGTTGCGTCTTTCTCGCGGCAGTTGAATCGTTGTGTCAGTGGGCAGTCTGTGTGTGTGTGGTACGGCGAGTGGTGCGGAGTGGAACCGGGGCGAGCGCGAGCGAGAGAGCCAGAGCGAGTGCAGGACAGCGGCGCGTTCCGGGGCTCAACTTTTTTTTTTTGATTCGTGGAGAAACCCCCGTTCAGAAATCGGCACGTCGGATCCGGGGATCTGCTCTTCCCGAGAGACGGCTGGGATCTGCTTTTATTTTGTTGTTGTTGTTTGTCGGAGCGGGAGAAGAAACTCGGCAGTTTCAAAGAACGAGCCTTCTTACGACGCGCGGCTGGGAAGGCGGTGCAGCCTGAGAGGCATTTCCTCCGCACGGAGTCGGCTCGCGGAATGTGCGCGGTCTGGACGTGGCTCTCAGCGCCGGGACTTTATCGTGCGGGAATCTAGTGGAGACAAAAGGTATAACGGATATAATAGGAGGATTCCTGTTTTGTGTTGTAGCGAGGTCAGAGCTGTCAGTCCCAGCGGCGGGGCTCCTATAGACTCCATTTTCTGCTCATTGCTCTTGTTTCACTGCCTGGACACGATCAGCGTGCATTAGAGATCGCTTGTAAAATCGCGGCTTTATCCGTGTAACCCTGGGGTGCAGTAGGACTAGTAATGTTACTACGTTGTGTGTGAGAGTGCAAACCGAGCGAGTAAGGCAGAAACCCCGACCCGGAGATCTGATTAGAGATCGGAGCTTTCTTCTCATTCACCAATTAAGACTAATTGAAGCGTACAATAACACTGCTGCAATCCGGCCAACACTGTGTGTGTGTTTCTGTGTCTCTCCGGCTGTGTGTGTGTGTGTGTGTGTGTGTGTGTGTGTGTGTGTGTGTGCTTCTCAAAGTCGAGCAGAGAGGAGAGCAGGACTGGGTGGCAGCACGGCTCTGATACCGAGGGGGATCTTGTCCACCTGCTCACATCTGCAGAAGGCTCTACATCCCCCCAGATCTCACAGGGATACACACAAGATGTATCCACAGGGCCGGCACCCGGTAAGTAATGGCTCTAAAATGACTCTCTCTTTCTCCTCTGATCACCTTTTCCACCATTCAGCCATGTGCACTTTGTTGTGCAGGGTTTGTGTAAAGCTCCCCTGAGCACAAAGTGCCTCTTTATATCTTCTTCTCACAGCCAGAATAAACAAAGGGGCCCTTCTTGTTTGCGCCCGAGTGCACCCCAATTGCTTGATTATGTGGTTAAAAAAAAACAAAAAAAAAAACACTCTGGCATCCTGGTGCAGTTTGAGATCTCACAATGAGAGGTTATGGTTTCTGTGTGCCAAGCTAGTGAGGGTCTGAGACAAGAGACCAGGCAGGGAGGGTGTGAAGGAGAGAGAGAGAGAGAGAGAGAGACGGTGAGAGGAGGAGGAGGAAGAGGGGGGAAGTCAGGTTACAGTTTTTCTCCGAGGCCGTTTAGACGCAGTGACCCGTCTGTGTGACAGAGAACGCTGTTGAGTGATGGCAGCTATTCCCACCAGCACGAAAACGACCGGCGGGCCGAGCTCCAGGCGAACGCATGGGCGGCTTTGACAGACCACGGCTCAGCCCGCAGATGAAATATAATTTCCCCGAGAATCAGGAAGCATGAAATGTGTTATTGACACCAGCGGCGGTTATTTCCATGAGTCACATTACTCTCGGTGTGTCTGAAGCACCGCCACTACACAGGAGTCTAATGGCAAAGATTGGTGTGATTGTTTTGGTAACGGTGGCAGGGTGCAGCCTGGAAGTATTGCTCGTCTTTGTGACGGATTGTCTGAGCGAAAAAAAGAACAAAGATCTTGCTCTTTGCAGGCGCCTCATCAGCCCGGGCAACCCGGGTTCAAATTCACGGTGGCAGAATCGTGTGACCGGATCAAAGACGAGTTTCAGTTCCTGCAAGCCCAGTATCACAGGTAAGCGCCGATCATCATAAATCGCTGCATGTTTATGGCGATAATAAACGCACCGGGTACGGGTTTAACGGCAGCCGAAGGCGCACGTTAGACTTTACACGTCCCTTGCATCAAAGTGCTTGTTCTTTCTCTCCGATTTGCTTTTAGCCTGAAGGTGGAGTATGACAAACTGGCCAACGAGAAGACGGAGATGCAGCGCCACTATGTCATGGTGAGAGCCAGATGTGCTTCTTTTTATCAGCGTGCGCTCTACAACACGAGAGGCACAGTTCAGACACGCATGCTTGACCGGCCCTGTTTTACCAGGCTGATAGTGTTTGTAATCAGTGATAGCTCTGATTAGAGGTGTGTGCACACTGTGAAAAAGGTAATAAGGGTCAGCGTTTGGGATGGGGTGTAATTCATGTAATTCAGATTGTGAGTTTGTTTCTGCCTGTCTGTAATTTTCCATTATACACGGTGCGCCAGGCAGACCGGTGCGTCGTCTAGCAAAGTTTAGATTTCTTCCAGTAGAAGTCAGTTTGTGTACGAGTGGCTTGACTGGATCATATGAAATGTGTGTGGCATCTCAAGTGTTCGCTGCATGCAACCTGTATTTAAAACGTATATTAAATAAGGGACAGTCTCACTGGCTCTCTCTTGGGCTGAAGGGTAACAATCTGAGCAAATAAAGTTGTGTAGCTTTTTAGGATGTATATTTTTCTTGGAAAAAAATAAGTTAAGGTGGAATTTAAAGCCTAATTGAAGGGACGGTACATGTACTTTATCAAGTATAAAAGTTACACATGATCGTAGCAACCCTGCAACCTGGAAATGCGCCTAGACGCTTCTGTAAAGTACACTGCTGGAAATAAAAAAAAAAATGGCACGGATTCATAAATAGACAGACAGTTACCGGTTTTTCAGTAATACCGCAGTCGATAACGTGCCGGCGAACATAAACCCTCCCCGTCGTGCTGTTTCATCCCGATCGATTCATTACTGGCTCGCTGTTCACCCTTGTTTGGATTCTCGTGTTTCTGGAAACTCGGGAACGGCGAGAGGAAAAGCAGTTCCTGCAGGCGGTGATGTAAGAGCGGGGACTGTTGGACAGTGTTAACCAGCCTCTCTTATCTTATTTGGCCATGCAGGGATTGACTTGACATACCGGTACTTTTGTTAAATATTATTTTTCGTAGGAATGCAGGGTGAACGTGATAAAGGGCAGCGCTAGATAAACAAGATGAAGCAGGCCGTAAGGGGGGGGGGTGGGGGCTCTTTTTCCTGGCGTTCAAAGAATCAGCTGATGTTAGCGGTCAGGGAATGAGTGCTGGTCATCCTTCTCTGGTACAGATTAGATATCCAAGTCGAAGGCTGCGTGTTCTCCCACACGTCAGTGGCTGCAATAATCTTTGTTGTTCGAGGTGTGGATGGAAAAGCAGGGATTATAAAAAAAGCTAGTGGTAAGCCTCTGAGAATGAATCAGTGTAAGAGCGAGGTTAATGAGTGTCGAGTTTGTTTTTGAACAGACCTTAAGTGTGTGTTTGACAGGTGTTATGTACACTCTTATACTAATCTAGCATGCAGTGTATACAAGCTCGATCTCTCAAAGGCTTAGCACCGAATAGGGCTGTCGTGATAATGAAGGTGTCACAATATTATGAGATTCACCGAAATGGTTATGAATTCATGCTAATTCGTTCCAGCTGTTCCAGAACAGGAAGCGGCACTTTTTATCGAACGCTTTACATTATAAGCCTTTAACGTTTCAAATCGTTCGAAGTAAGACGCTACACAATGCTAAACACACAGTTAGACTCAATTAATATGTGCATCAATCAACGTCACCAGAGGGTGAAACCAAGTACAGTTTAAAGCGTTTCAATCGGGAGCTTGTGGTGCAAGTCGATAAAAACACACACTAATTAGCCAACTTTAGCTAAGCTCGCCAATCACAGAGTCAACTGTGTGATGAATAGAGGCCGGCAAATATCGATGAAACCTCACAATTAAAACGCGGTTCATTTTACACAGTTTTTCAAAGCACACACACACACAGTTAATGACATACGTCAGACATGTGGAGGTGCAGATGTTAAAGTTTAAAGTGTACTATTAAGCAGATGGCCATGGGATCAAATCCCAGCACTTTTTTTTTTAGTCCTCAAGCAAAACAAGGATCAGCCTCAGTTGCTCAGGTTTGTGCTCAACGTCTCTTCTGGGCTCATTTGTATGTCACTTTGGTTAAGAACATCTGCCAAATGGAAATGTGATGGAAGAAACAAAAAAAAAAGTAGTTTACAACGTGCATTTACAAAGACGTAGAAGGAGGTGGATCTAACCCAATGTGTGTGTCTGTATCCTATGGAATTTTCTTGTTCAGGTTCAGATAGCAGTAAGCTGATGAAAAGTAGCCTCGCTTGAGAACGGATGAGCTAGAACGACTCGCACGAGGCGAGATCAGATTGCAGTGCGGTCACCTTGAGAGGAGGTGTGGACAAAGTGTGACTCGCTGATGAAACCATTAGTTTACGTGTGAACTCTGACTCATAGCAGAATTGAGCGTGTGTATCTGAAGAGTAAACAGGGCTGTGTTTTCTGACCTGTGGCTGCGTTTTAAACGGAGCCCTGTGTTGTATACTATAAATGAGCTCGAGGGTGAGATCGTTTTCAGTAGGCTTTAATATCATCGTCATCTGGGAATTAATTGTACGCCACATCTGGCTGCGTTCCTCAGTGCAAGCCACACTAAAGATACACAAATGGCATCATTTGAAATGCAAAAAAAGTTAGGAGTGTTTAAGATGTTCTAGGTGACTTTCATGACTCCCATGTTATTGTACTTCCTGATTGACGAAAACTGGATGACGGATATATTAGCAATGCATTATATCTTTGTCTAAAAGGAAGGTACTGCTTTCTTTTTCATGGCACATATTTAGTGTGTATTATCGGTTTGGGAACAAGAATGGGCAATAACTTGCATGCCGTGATCATCCCCTTAATTAATCCAACTAAAGCGCGTGTACACGCCACAATGATTCATCTTTTAGCAGCAAAAGAAAGCGCATTCCTTTCTTTCATAAAGCCGTCAATATGCTAGTGCAATACAGCAAGGGTGTTACAAGGTACATTGCTCAAGTATTTGTGTGCCAAATCCTCTTTGCATTCCTGTCTCACTTATTATATGTAGATAAGGGTGTGTGTGGTACGTGTTTGTTTGCTTATTCTTATCCGTTTCTTCTCTTGCAGTACTACGAGATGTCCTATGGACTCAACATTGAAATGCACAAGCAGGTATGTGACCCGTATCGAACCGTCTCTTTCCATTTCATTCCTCAGACGTATTTAATGCTTGTTGTGTAACCGCAGCTGAGTGGTGCAGTGTTTGTGTGCTGACTGTAGTTGAGGGTTAGGTAGGTTAAATTATGTGACGCATGTGAGGAGTTACCAGTAATAGATAAGAAGGTGTGTTGGGCGAAAAAAAGAAGTGTTACTTTGGAAAGTTTTCCACAGCTTGGGGTTAAATGTGACTTTTCAAGAGTGCTAAATGTGTGTATCTAAAATGGAATGGGGTGATGGTGTAGTCACTCAAGTTGTTTGTTTCAGTGTTTTGCTCGCTACAAAGCTGTGGTCCCATGAAACCTGTTTAGCTATTTACAGTTTTCTGTATATTTTTATTCAGATTTTGTGGTTGTTTGTTCTGGAAGTGCCTAAGTAATGAAGGCTGTGGTGCTAACTGAGCAAGCTGAGATAACAGAAAAGGCTGTGGTGCTAACTGAGGGGACTGGGGTAGGTACAAAAAGGCTATGGTGCTAACTGAGGGGACTGGGGTAGATACAAAAAGGCTATGGTGCTAGCTGAGGTGAAAAGAAGGCTACAGTGCTAATTGAGGGACCTGGGGTAGATAGAAAAAGGCTATGGTGCTAACTGAGGGACCTGGGGTAGATAGAAAAAGGCTATGGTGGGAACTGGGGTAGATAGAAAAAGGTTATGGTGCTAACTGGGGGAACTGGGGTAGATGGAAAAAGGCTATGGTGCTAACTGAGGGTCCTGGGGTAGATGGAAAAAGGCTATGGTGCTAATTGAGGGAACTGGGGTAAAAACAAAAAGGCTATAGTGCTAACTGAGGGTCCTGTGGTAGATGGAAAAAGGCTATGGTGCTAACTGAGGGAACTGGGGTAAAAACAAAGGCTATAGTGCTAACTGAGGTAAAAAGAAAAAAGGCTTTGGTACTAACTGATGGACCTGAGGTAAAAAGAGAAAGGCTGTGGTGCTAACAGAGATGAAAAAGAAAAAGGCTGTAGTGCTAATTCAGGGACCTGGGGGAAATAAAAGAAACGTGGTGGTGCTCTCTTTGTGAGTTAGTAAGTAAAAAGGCTACTGTGGTTACTCAGTGAGCAATCTAAAGTAGGCTATGGTAGTAATTATTTACTCGATGCGTGTAAGGTTTTTGAAGTGATGTGAATTTTGATGTGAAGGATCTGTGTTCTGGTATAAAAGGAGGACAAGCTACAGAAAGAAGGCTGTGGGTTTGAATAAACTGTAGGGACCGAGTGCCTAAGTGTTGGATGACAGGGTGTGCATTACAGTTCACCTGGATTAAATATATGGGGAAGTCCTATGGGACAGTTCTCTTTCTCCCACTCATGCTGCTGAATAATGGGATGTAGAGGCTCAGTTGTTAGGAAGGGCTTTATCACTCTCACTCCAAGGTTAATGTTCTCATTTACAGATTTGGAACAGCAGCGACTAGTCATCAGTCACACCGTGGGTGTAGTAGACGGCATGAACAGTGTCCGTAAAGCTCCTCAGTCCAGCTAAGGGGGCTGAAAGTAAACGGGTTAATCGACTGGCCTGTCTCATTTTATTGATAAAGTGCAAAGTAGACCAACATGTTATGTGCATAGGTCTGGCTTTTCTGCTCAACTTTGATTGTGAGCATGTGGATGGTTTTTTTCAGTCTGGTCTGCTTATTCGTTATAGCCTCAGGCTAGGTAAAATGGCCGAGCAAGTAGCGGGGCATCATTAAGGAGGATTGTATTGGTCTGAGTGTCAATAAGAAACTTTAATTATCATGCCTCATTGGGCTGCCTCGTTACAGCGGCACCCTGCTGCTTTTTGCCACAAAGCCTCCTCGCTCTCATCGCCTGTTTTCATGTTTTCGTTCTTGCTAACTATCATTAAAATACCCCTAACTTGTAATTTAAATCATGGAAAGCGGTCTAAAATGATAAGTTGTTTGTTGTTAATGTTCAGGGAAACTACTAAAATAGCACGTAGTAACAGGCTCAACACCTTTCCCCTTATTAAAAATATCAGGATTTATGAATATACATGCCCCCCTTTGTTTTCCTGCCATATTAAATGCCTAGATCTTGTTAGCTAACATCTAGTTACGGCGTATTTAGCAGCAAGGAACCTTTCAAGCTGGGTAGCTTAGCACACGGGCTCTGGGGCTGAAATTTTCCAGGTACCATGTCACCCTTTAATATAATTTTCATAACAAAGAGGATTGGTCCAGAGCTGTTGTCTGTTCTGTGACACTGCAAGTACTGAGGCATTGTCTGTTAGTTCGAGCAGAAGCTTTTGCTTGTCGTTAAGGAGCTCGGAAAGAACATCTGCTTCATTAAGTGAATCTCTATCAGTGTAAAGAGGAGAAGAGAAAGGGGTTTAGGGAGATTGTGAGAGGTAGAGAGAGCTTGTTCAAATGAATAATTTATTGAAGTTTCCAGGAATTGTTTGCCAAGGTGATGATGGTCGACTTGTCCGAGAGCCAAAGCAAACTGCCTCAGAGTGTGGCAGTCTTCTGTCTTGTGTGTGTGTGGCAGTCTTCTGTCGTGTGTGTGTGTGTGTGTGTGTGTGTGAGAGAGGGAGAGAGAGTGCAAACATGCATTGGTTGCACCATGGGTTTGTGTATGTACAGGCCAACCATGAGCTGTTAGAGATAAAGCAGATGCTCCTCAGCCCGTCGGCTTGTGGACAAGAGGAAGTGGCTGGTTATTGTGGGTGCCACAAGGTGTTGCATTAGTGGAAATGGGTTTACACCCTGAAGTGAGCACTCCAGAGGGAGAACAAGGGGACCGCATTTGCTGTTTTGCTTTATTACCTAATTGAAAGCGCTCTTATTTCCTGAGCTGATTTGGAAACACTGTGGTGCAGAGATGTAGTGTAAATGTACTGTCGGACTAGCTGACTAACAGCTGCAATATGGTGAAGGATGGTTAGAAGGCAAGATGTTTCACTCTGGCCAGTGACTGCATCTTTGAAGGATTCACACTAGCTTAAATACCCACATTTTAGGTCATTAAATGAATAAATAAATGCTGGCAATGAATTTAAATCTGTTTTAGATATGTAGGCAATTAGAATGACTTACAGTTACAGAACTACTATTCAGATCTTGTCAGTGACTAAGTTTGTTGCAGCATTGTTTTTTTGTATATACACCATGATGTAGTTATTAGGAACCCATTTAGCTTTTTTTTTAACTATATTTCAGGAGCAGAAGTTTAAAATTTTCAGCGAGGGTAGGACTGCTGGTTTTAGGTTCCGGGTAGCTTGAGAAATCTACCTAAGCTAGTTAAGCAACGAGAAAACCGTACTCTGAGTAACACTTTAAAAAAAAAAAAAAAGGAAATGTTTCTGCTGTAATGCTTTTGATTTTGGTTCCTTGCTGGCACGAACATTTTACAGGTTAATGTGGCAACCTGCTGGACTGAGATGTTTCAGCTCTGACTGGCTGTCTAGTGGTACGCGATCGAGTGTGTAAACAGTGCTGCTGACATTGCTACTGTTTCTGCACATGCATACATCGTCAGACCTGAAGTATAAACTAGAACTGGTATGGCAGACCCATTAACATGGGCTTTGAAATACTGTGTCAGTGCAGGTTAAATCAGTACAGTATGTAGGTCACTAACAGGGTAATGTGTTTTAAATCAATTTTATAGTCTAAAGAATCAACAAATTGCTGACGTGTTTTAATTCTTCTGGGGGAAGCTGATGAACCGGAACCTAGTCCATGGTGTACTGTGTGTGTGTGTGTGTGTGTGTGTGTGTGTGTGTGTGTGTGTGTGTGTGTGTGTGTGTGTGTGTGTGTGTGTGTGTGGGTCTGGATTGAAACGCTAATGAGTTTAAAATGAGTCTGGCCTTTCTGCTTTAATATAAAGCATTTCGTTATGCTGTTGAGATGTGGGTGTGTGCGTGTGAGGTTTCAGCAGCATCTGGCTGGTTTCTCTCTTCCTTGAATTGGGCCGGTGGGGTTGTGACCCTTGGCCTCGCTCCCAGGAGATGAGCGCCCAGGGAAACACAGACGTCAATAAACTGTTAGAGCAGGATTTGCTGCACATTAACAATGGCCCAAGAAGTGCAGTGATCTCCTCCCCACTCACACACATCATCGCCGCTCAATACGGTCTTTCTGCCTCAGGCCAGAGGGGATTGGAGACGCGGGGGGTGGGGTTGTGTGTGTGTGTGGTAACAGTTGTGCAGTTGTTTACAGGTGTTAAAGACGCTTATGAGAAATCGGTTAATGGTGTATTTTTTTTTTTTTTTTAATGTTTTCTCTGATTCATTTGAGTGGTGCTGCTAGTGTCCCTTGTCGTTGTGGCCCATATTTAATCCTCATCAGTGTCTCCATCCACTCAGCTAACTCCAGTAGCAACAAGCAAATAGCTCCCTGTGTGCCCTGACATGGCTGTGTGTGTGTGTGTGAGCGAGCAAGTGAGTGAGAGTGCTCTTCACGGGGTGCTAGACAGCTCTGAGCACCTGGAATTGTGAAGCCGAGCAAAAAGCCTCCTCAGCGCTCAAGGGCTCTGTTTTCACAGCCCTATTTTTTATCGCACCGCGTGACAGAGCGGCACTAAAAGCTTTCAACACGCCTCGATGGAAATGGCCACCGAATGAGGAACTCTGCACCTACCCATAAGCCCTTTCTTCCTCAGCCTGTTCATATACCACAGAATGAAAAGCACAATGGGAGATCGGTTATTACAGCTTCCTCACAAGACAGTTGATATCTTGCTGCGTATGTTGGCAGTAAACAGCAGAGGAAACTGACCCAACTGTCTGGATATTTAGAAGCTTATTATAGCTGTTCGGGAACGTTTAGCGTGACCAGAGCATGATGCCTTCAAGCTGTTGTGACTGATACTTCACCTGTGCCTCAGCGGCCTTGATATGCCTTGATGCACGTTTTATGGAAAGTAGTTACATTTAAAGAAAATTTTTTGCAAATCTCAATCTCTGTGTAGTGTGTGTGAGAGCACTTATAGAGGCATAGATAAGTATTTCTGTGGTGGGGGGGGGGCGACGACCATGTGTACCCCAGACCTGCTAACAGTGGAGGTCTGAATGTGAGTGGGTAACACAACAACGGGTATACTCAACATTAACCGTCTTCATTCTCTTGCCAGAGTTTTTGTAGAGGCTTATTCAAGGTTCAAGGAATGAACGATCAAAAGAATATATATACCCCCTAACTACATACTATCCATGTAGTTAGACAGCTAAATCCACCACAAATGATCCCATGTCTAAAAGATTTTGCAGTATAATAATTTGCTAGTATCAATCTTTTAGATCACGACGCACAACGAAAAAAAACAACGCATGCGCTGTCACAATTGGCTGTCTCGAATTAGCCGCCATTAGGCTTCCATTATAAGTGAATTTTTGTATAAAAATGTCTCTTGCTACTTTTTTTTTGTCATTGAAATTTGTTGCCATGGTGATCGCATAAGTGATATGATGTGCTGTGAGTGATTTGGTTGAAAAATGGCAGATTGTTCCTGCAAGTGTGCCATTTAAATGTGCTCTTTTTTTTACTGCATCTGTAATAGGAGACAATCCTAGCGTGAATGCGTTTCTGCTTGTGCTCTTTATTGGGGTTTGCATGTGTAACCATGCGTAAGCTCCTGCACAATAGTCAGCCCAGTGTGTGTGTGTGTGTGTGTGTGTGTGTGTGTGTGTGTGTGTGTGTGTGTGTGTGTGTGTGTGCCTGAAAGTCATCCAGTGTTATAGATCATAGGAGGGAAAAAAAAAAATCAGCTCTTGTTAGTGTTACCAGCTTGTCCTATTGGTTCCTACACCTCTGTAGTGAAGTGCCATCAACCGCCTCCCCCAGCCTCCCCACGCCACCCCTACCCCCTCGACCCGTTTATCCGCATTAATTGGCTGAGTTGATCTGACGGACAGGCTGAAAATCCGGTTTAATGACCCGCCACTGTGTGCATAATATGATTTCGCTGCCTGCTCTGGTCAAACAGAGCTCCAATTTCCATAATGATCTTAGAGCTGGATAGGGCCAGCTCAGTTGCTGGGGCAACATGGGAGAGCAGCTCAGGAATGGAGGCACTGAGGCTCAAAAGGAGGCTGTGGAGGTGTGTGTGTGTGTGTGTGTGTGTGTGTGTGTGTGTGTGTGTGAGAGAGAGAGATAGAGAGAGAGCATGCTAGTGCATGTACCTTGTTTTTATATCTTTGTGGGGACCAAATGTCCCCACAAGGATAGTAATATCAGATATTTCTGACCTTGTGAGGACATTTTGCTTGTCCCCATAAGTAAAGTGGCTTTTAGTGTTTGTAGTTTTTAACAAAAATAAAAATAAAAGAGCCAAAAAGTTTTCATTACTGAGGTTGAGATTGGGGTTAGCATTAATTAGCTGCGTTAGTAATTATGACATTGGAAGGTCCTCACAAATATATCATGACACGTGTGTGTGTGTGTGTGTGTGTGTGTGTGTGTGTACACGCAGGGCAAGCAGTGTTTGTGAGTTGCTGTGGTGCTGTATGTTTATGTTTGAGGTGTGTGTGTGTGTGTGCGTGTTTGTGTGTGTGTAAGAGAGACAGGCTGTGCATGATGGACTTTGTGTGTGATTGAGTGGGCACCTCTCAGGCTGACACACACCCCACTCCCATCTTCCTGACTCCATAGAGCCTCCTCGAGCAGCAGGACAGGGTCAGCACCCTCCCACAATCCCACAGGGCAAACAGACCGAAAAAATGAGCGGAATGTGACGGGCAGAGAAAGAAAAGGGTTTCTCTCCTGCCTCACCTGCTGGGCCATCTGCTCTGTCCTATAATCAATTTGTTCACCGCGTCGCTTTTCATCCGCCCTCTGACACCCTCATCTCTCTCTCTCTCTCTCTCTCTCTCTCTCTCTCGCACCCCCCACCCCTCCCTCTAACCACCACGTTTTCTCTCCCTCCCTGCATCCTTCTCTCTTACACCTTCTCCTTTCTCCCTCGTCTGTCCTCATGTCCACGGCTCAGAGTGTGCATGTGGAATATGGGGGGAATTGGAAAATGATAATTGTTCAGCATTACCATCGTTTATCTCACAGCTCCAAATCAACATTAGCATATTTCAGCATCTTAATGAAATAATCTGTCTAGCTAATGAGGGAGAGCTGCGGAGACGACGCCAGATGCTCCTGTGCATTTCCCTCGATCTCTCTCTTGCTCTGTGTGGTTTTTGTATGTGTGTGTGTGTGTGTGAGAGAGAGAGAGAGAGAGAGAGAGCGCTCTCCCCCTCTTCCCCTGGCCAGATGGGCAGAATGGCTCGAGGCCCAGCCAGCCACATTTGACTCCTTTTGGAGAGGCACATTAGCCCTGGTGCTTGTTTTGGACTGGTTGATGTAATCTTGCAGTAGAGACTGTTATTATGGCTGATGATGCAACAAAGATGAGCTTCTTACTTGTCAGTTGAAATGTTCACAATTTATCTTTGAGGTAAAACAGTTACAGCCATGTATGCTTAAACGCTGTTCAATGTATTGAGTAATCTTATTTTCCCTTTTTTTTTCTCTTTCAGACCGAAATTGCGAAGCGCCTCAACGCAATTCTTGCTCAAATCATGCCTTTTCTGTCACAAGAGGTAAATACACGCTTCACTTCCTTAACTCTGCTGGTCTTACTTCCTTATTTCCTTAAAGTCACCCCAACATTTATTGTAGGCAGTCATAGCATTTCCATATTCCTACAATAAATGGCTTAATGTGGCCTGACTACAGCTTGGATAAACTCACAAAATCAGATGTGTGTGTAGTTTATAGAGTAACTCAACCAGAGAATACTGCTTAGGGATTTAGTCTCCATCTCGGAACCATTTTCTATTGCTTTATTGACCCCCTAATAACCAAACTCATTTGCATGCCGAGTCTGATAGGCTGTCTTGTTTTGTGATGTCATAACACGAACACGTTGCACATTTTCCAATAAAATGTTCTCAGCTAAACCCCTAAACACATTCCTTTGCCATGATTTGACTATTAACCCATTTTTTAATTTGAGAGTGACTGACTATTTTACTGACGACAAATTTATATCTTTTTTTTTTTCCTCTCCCGCAGCACCAACAGCAGGTAGCGCAGGCTGTTGAGCGTGCTAAGCAAGTGACAATGACAGAGCTGAATGCCATCATCGGGGTACGTGGACTTCCCAATCTGCCTCTCACCGTGTGTATACCCCTCTTACTCCTTTATTTGGCCAGGGCTTGGGGTAAATCCGTACGCTCTACACTCAACCTCACACTGAACCAAGAAAAATGTTTCTCAAAGACCTAACCGGTTTAATTGGCATCCTATGACTTTTATTGCTCGACTTATCTGGCTTCTGATAAACTATGATCGGAAGGTCTGTACCTGCTCAGTCATGGTCAGTGTGGATTTCAGTTTTGTGCGGATTTGCCCCGGTCATTAATGGTCTGATTTATTTATTAATTTAATTTGTTTTTATTGTTGTTATTTGTTTTATAACGTGTGTGATGTTGACACCATGTTTGATTTGTGTCACCATTATGTGCATGCGTGTTCTCAATGTGCTATCATGTGGTGATATAATTTCCTTAGTGGCTCTGTGTGAGACTGCCCGTGTGTATGTGTGTGTTGGGTACAGGATGATTGGAGGTGTTGCATATAACCTTATGTAGTTACCGATGGAACACGTTAAATTTGACTTTGCAGGAATTGATCACAGATTCTGATGAAATCACTGTAAATAATATAACGTGAATGTTTGTTTTAACAGGTAATGTCTGACTTTCATTAGTTAGACATTCATTACTTAACCCTCACAGCTCCAGTCTTTAGGGATTATTGCAGATATCTGGACATTAACGATAACGATATTCCACTATGAGCTTAAAAGTGAAAATATGGACTGTCTGCAACAGTGGGAGGGAGGGTGTGGATTCATGGTCAATATTTGATATAAGAGACTTGTATTAAGTCTTACTGTTGGATAACTCCTTTTACCTACATCAGAAGCGGCCGTTAGATATTAACCGCTGATGGGTTACGTTTGGAGAAACAAAATCATTGTTCACTGGTCATTTAAAGAACCTTGAATTTTTTTGGGAAGTAAAAAATACCACCCTGCTTTCCTTTCTGACTTGATGAGATGATTGAAAGGTTGTGGGTGATGGATGCAAAGAACAACGCCGGTCTCTCCAATTCTTTGACCTTTACAATTACAGGCCACCGTGTGCAGCTTTCGTTTGTTTGAGCTTTAGTCTATTTTAGGGTTGAGATGATGGTGAGCAGTGAGGGTGTAGTGAAAGGTTAGAGCGACTGACCCCTCTGTGATTAGGCTGCTTGTGGTCCGGGACGGCCCACGAGGCCTCACTGAGCCAGGCCTGGGCCAGCCCGAGTCAGATATCGTAATTCAATTAAAGCAAATGAGCCAGGACTCTGACCCCCATTTTCTAGATAATTGCTTCCTCCAGTCCAGCTGAATGCAACTGTCCCCCGGATTGCGCCATTTAGCTGACGGTCATTCAGCTGAGCTGCTTGGAGAAAGGGGGGTGTTGGGGGGTGGTGGTGGATGTTGG
>JAOVYV010000035.1:6593416-6606057 GCA_025674545.1 Hassar affinis | reverse complement strand
CTGTCTAGGGTTGTTCCTGCCTTGCGCCCTATGCTGCCGGCTAGGCACCAGCTCCCCCGTGACCCTGAAAAGGAATAGATAGATAGATAGATAGATAGATAGATAGATAGATAGATAGAGATAGAGATAGACAGATAGATAGATAGATAGATACTTTATTAATCCCGAAGGAAATTAGGCAATAATAAGCGGCCAAGAAGATGAATGAATGGATGAATGAATTCCTGCAGATTTTTCAGGTGTGCTTTCATGGTGTGAATCTCCTGCTATACCACATCACAAAGGTGTTGTATTGGATAGAGTTCCGGTGACTGGGAAGGTCACTGAAGAACACTGAATCCATTGTCAGGTCCATAAAACCAGTTTGAGACTACTTTTCATGATTATCATGATGGAAGTAGCCATTAGTAGATATGTAAATTGTGGCCATGAAAGGATTCACATGGTCAGCAACAATAATCAAATAGGCTCATTCATGCTGTTGATGAGTTACTGTAGCCTGTGTGTCAGCTCCTGCCAGTCTGGCCATTTGCCATTGACCTCTGTCAAGGCCAAACTGCTGCTCCCTGAGTAAACTCTAGAGACTACACTCTCTCCCCTGTCAATCACAGTGACATTAGACAGTCATGGGCACCTTTGAGCTCATGTATGCGGCAGAGGGCGGATACCACCCCTGATATTTTCAGCTGTGCTGTGACAGCATGAGCCGCACTGGTGGCTGGCATCAGAGGAAACGTGTTCTAGCCTTCCTTTTGGCAGTTGTCGTGTGTTGGATGAGAGCTAGCGTTTGTGTGGGAAATTGTAGGTCACCAAATTGACAGGAAATTGGATTAAAAAAAGGTAATTATTGAAGGGGAATTGAGTGTTGGTGACTTTCTTTGATAAGTAACATCAGGCAGTCTGCTGGAAGAGAAGATGAGATGTGGAGGTTTGGTAAGGAAGAAGAGTTCTGTGCTACAGTAATGTTTTGCACATTTTTCCCCACTCACCGAGGAGCCTTAAGCCTGAATTTACATCTGCATAGGCTCTATGCAAAGCCTAAGCCATAGCCTATGCAAGTGGCATTATGAGCATTTGTACTGGGCATTAGTGTGTCTGCATCTACGCAGCATAAAAGCTAGTTACTGGTGGATTTTCTATGCTGCTGTGTTGAGTTTCTTCATGTACTGGCGATTGAAATGGACTGGATCATGCTGGACGTAATAACGTTTGAACAACAGTTTGCTTTTAGTGAAATTTAATAAACTTATTAAACACAGGGAACATTCAGATGACAGGTGTTTTTAATTATATGGCCATTGATACTTAAACTTAGATGTTAGTATCTAAGACAGTGCTGTGCTATCCTGTAAACACACTGAGGTAAATGTTTTCCGGAGAAAGTTCCCAGAACAAATAACTGTTCAAACAAGTTTAGCCTAGAAAATAAACATGTTAACCATTTTAATGCTGTTTGAGAATAACTGATACAGGCCGCAGCTTCTGTTACATTTCATGCGAAAAGCTGAATGACTCGTGGAGTGCGTGCAGTACAGAAAATGAGACAAGCAATCATGTCAGGTGAGGAAAAGTGTATTTTGTGTACTCTCTGAGCTCATTTGTTTAATGCTCTGGCAAAAGAAGACTCTTCTACTGAAACATTCAAATCTGGACCAATGCCTGGGTGTGCCCACTAGCATATGCAAAATAATGGAAACAGGAGAGGTTTCTATTCATACAAAACAATTGTGAAACCAATAGGATACATTCTTTCACACGTTATTGTAGAACTGCCATTCATCACGGAATTTAGCATGCTCACAAATGCATTACTTTTATCTTTTCATTGATATAAGTAAGTTATCTGGCTAGTGAAGTTAACAGCACAGACACGTGTTAAATTATGTTTTAACCAGCCAGCATTGCTATTTTCATTTCAAAATCTGGAAGATGTTTAGCTCTGAATTACTTTAGAATAGCACTGGAAATGCAGAACGCAGATTTTAATGTTTTCCACATGGTCCACTCAGATTGGCTGTTCTTTCAGATGTTTCTTTCACAGCCTTATGATTGGCTGTGCCCAGGCCACACCCCAAAACTCACCTAGGCTACTTGAGAACTGACTGACACATAGAGATGACTTCTTATCCTGATGAGTTGGATGTCAACTTTTTTTGTCTTGTTTAAAATGCTTGGCACTGCTACAGAGACTAGAATTTCTACTCTGAGCAGACATTTTAAGAGAACTTCTTGGAAGGTCACATGACCAGATATGCAAACTGACTCACTAATTCTTAGCTTGTGCAGGCAGTGATGCACTTTGCAAGTCAATGTGAGTTCAAATGTCAAATCCATGACAATGGAAATGCTCTTAATTATTGGATGTTATAATACGGGCATTTACAGGTTTAAGTCATCCTTTGAATTGTGATTTAAGGGAGTGTGAAACAGGTTGTGGGGTTTTTTTTTTTTAAACACGGAGTATTGTGGTCACTAGGGGCCCATGAACTGAGGCAAAGGCAATTCCAAGAAAACAGGAGGGTGAAAAGCTCTGCTTTGCTTGGATTCACTTTGAATAGAAGCAAATCCCAAGTGAATAAAAGGAAACGTCTGCTTAGGTTGCTTACAATGTTTCTGTACAACAGTTGACTCCAAGGACAGTCACTAAAAGCACAAATCCACAACCACAAATGGGTTGTACTGCTGAGCAAGTCGGGGTTTTTTTTTTATCTGAAAATTTTGGCTTCTTATTTCTCCCATTTCATATTGAGAGAAGTGTATGTAGTGTGCTCGCTGCTTTTCATTGGCGTTCTTTCCTTCTGTTCTCTCTGCTGAATAAAGCTTTCATTTCTCTTCATTGAACTCGCACATCTTGCATTCACATACAGCTTTAAGAAGGGAGCAGCAAGAGTGCATGTTCCTCTTGTAACCCTTTCACCTTTAACACTTTCACCTGGCTCATGCTTAAATGCTCAAGTAATGTATATACCATAATTATTCACGAGTTGCTTAATCTCCTCTGCAGATCTCCCTTTATGCTTTGATTAAAAATACCAGGATGTGCAAATACACAAACAACACATGCAACTTTAATCTAAATGAACCACATAGTGATGTGTAATATTCCAAATTTCAAAATTGTAGCTTGAGCAGTTCTTGAGTTAATGAAATGTGTCAGTTGCAGTGCCCCCTTAGGTGAAATTTCATGAAATTTGGTGGATTTCTAAAGAATGTGGTTGTGAAGCAAGGTGTGAAATTTCATAAGGTTGGAGCCTTTACATCAAGATATTGCCTAGTGCAATGAAGTTTTGCTTTCAACATTATTCAGTAGGTTGCGCAAAATCATTTTTGAGCTGTTGCCCAAAAAGAGCTTTGAGCCTTTGCACCAATTCCCCCTTGGTTGTCCAATCTGCAATGCAAATGTATTTGACTTTATTTCTTCAAATATAAACAAATTTGTAATTTAAATTACTGTGATTCTGCACAGCACGAACACTCTGTGCACTTGTGTTCATGAATGTGGCCTTTTTTGATGCACAAGTGTCATATCTGACCATGCACTCCCATCTGCTTGGGAGTGAAAACGCTCTACTGTTACTTTTTTGTTTGTGTCCCACAGAATCTCAGTCTGGATGTACATACCTGCTGGACTTTACACACACATACCAGGAGTTGTCAGTGATAGCTCTCCTGTCTGTTCTGTATGGACATGCACAAAGCCTTTACTGTCAAGGAGAAAGCGGATAAGACCAGGAAAAGCGAGGTCTTGGAGAGAGGTAAATTAGGATAAATGTTCTTTTCACCATGTTGCCACTACACTTTTGTCCCAAGGCAGGAGAACAAAATGATACAGATAGAGAAAGAGAGAGTTAATTGGATAGGTAATATTGGTTGAGTGTTGAGTACCTAGAATTAAGGGTATGTCATGCTAAACTAGGTGATTTACTCTGTCTAGAGATTTACTCTAGTGAAAAACAGAAATATGGGAATTTATTTGAGCAACAGAGGCTATGTGGTTAAGAACTTTGGGTAAAAATTGTAAGGTTTTGTGTTTAAACTCAGCATCCATCTGCCACTGTTGGGTTCTTGAATGTGACCCTGAAGCCCTCAACTGCTCAGTTGTATCCTGTCTTAACTGTAAGTGGCTTTGGATGAAAACAACAACCACATGTCTAAACTTGAATGTATAGGAAGTTGCCTAGGTGGTCTTTCTCCCAGAGTAATTTCATACCTCCAGTTAATACAGACCTGGTACAACACACAGATGTTGAACTAGCATGTGCCCTTGTTGTGGAGTTGTTGCCACATGGTTCTGAGCACTGAATGTTGTTCTGAATAACCGGTGAGCTCTTCTTATCCAGACACTTGAGAGTTGGGAAACATGGAACTGTTTCCTTCTATATTTCCAGCATCTGGACAGATGCTAAACTTATGTTATCAAGTGGAACCTGATACCCTTCCCCACACACACACCGTTTCCTTGAAGTCCAATGAAACAGATTATAAAACCTTACACTTCCAAGAACCCAAAGTTTATTTCATTTAAGATTGAGTAATACCCATTGTGTTTAATTTCAATGAAGTATTATATTTCTCATTTTAAGCATTTATGACAAGAATAATGATCCCCGTGATGCTGACCCTGTCTCACTCTATTGCAAATAATAAAGAGGTTTTGAACTGCTGGAATACATTGCTGCTTGGGGAATGTGACATGCCTGAGGAAATCATAAAATCAAAGGAAAAGAATAGAAACAATAACCAGATCAACAGTGCGTTTCTTTCCTCCTGAGGTTAAATGCTCTTGGCCCTAGCATCAATCCCTGAGGCAATGCTAGATGATTATATACATACTTATCTATTACTACAAAGCTAAGTGTTCTGTTGGTGCATGCTTTTCCCACAAGCCCCCAGATAGAAATATCTGACTGTTTTGTTCCCACCCACCAGCCAGCTCTTCCCAATCATTTGACAACTACCAACCGGGGAGGATGAAGACTAACACCTGCTTCCTCCAAGACACGTGAAGCCAGCCAACCTTGTGTTTTCAAGCTGCTACTCATGGTGCATCACGTCTCGCATCACATTTGCTCTGAGGAAACTGCTATCTGCCTTCTTCCACATACCAGAGCTGACAGATGCACGTGATTGGTTAGTGTCGCCGTGATTGACAGAGGAGAGAAAATATTTCGTTCGTCCCACCCAGACATTGCCAATTATGCACCCTTGGCTCTTGGACAAAGATGTCTCTGGCATCATACAGATTTGTATCAGGAACTTGCCAAAGTTCTACAATAGGGCAAGGATCTGACAGTTTTGACCTTATGTGTACATTTAGCTGGTCCCAGGACAAACACCATTGTAAAGATGACACACCCACAGTACTGCAAGTCTCCTCATGTTACATTCAATGAGAAATGGCAAACAGTTACAAATCAGGGACTACTATGTCTGTGTGGGTTAGAGTGTGAAGAAAAGAGAGAAAGGAAAATTCCTAAAGGTAATGGGCCTGAACTGATAAAGCTTTGTAGTCTGCACATGGCATGCCAGGACTAGTGTGTGCGCCCACTCTGGGTTGGCAGAAGGGCTGAGTACACTGTGTGGCACCCCTCAGGCGCTGGCATAGCTCTCAAACTCAATTGGCCCACATTCACTGGGCATATCGTCTGTCTTCTTCTATCAGTGTAATGCTCTCATTGCTGGTGTGTAGACAGGATGAGTGTGTATATGATGGAAAGATTGTAGTCTTGTGATGAAAGGCCTGGAATTGATTTAGAGTTGGACTGTTTCAGTTTCAAATGATTTGCAGATTATGTTTTGTCTTGGATTAATATCTTCAGGAGGGAAAAGAGTGTGCTGCATGTTTGCGTATGAGCACATGGCCATGGAGTTCCGTGCACTATTCATGTCTCGCACCTTTCCCCCTGTCTGTGGTAATGATGAAGCTCTTTGTTTTTGGGCTAATAATCTTTTACAGCACACAACTTTCAATCTCTGACACATCTTTCTCAAGAAACCTTTTATGCAATTATGTAGCCTCTGTTGGTTGATAAATATTATGCCATTATTCAGTAATGACTTAATTCAGTATTCAGTACAATCTAAAAATTTTACATGTGTATTCTCAGATGAGTATTTGAGTATCACAGACTGATTGAGTATTCTCAGACTTCCTGGATGTTTTCTAGTCTCTAAAAACCTGTCTGCTCTCCCACAATCGCTTGAGAAAAGAAAATGCATAATTTAACGTCTTTTCTGTGTGTGTAGCTTTCATAGCCCAGAACAGTCAGTCTACCTATTTTTATTTCAGGGCAGATGAACAGAAAAGAGGAGAGTGTTAACTGTCCCCTTCCTCATACATACTGTAAACTCACAAGCTTGCTCTGATTGACAGTGGAGAGAGTAACCCCGTCCCTCCCACCCAGAGAATACTGCCACATTTGCTCTCTTCAACTTCCAGCTACAGATGGCTACAACATCATCCATATTCAAATCTGATGGGCTGAACATTTTTCTGTGCGGTTATCTACATTTCTCTGGAGGATAGCTGCTCTACTGGAGCTATGTATTATAGAGTAACTCGTAACGCAGAGTGGCCCTACAATCAGATTTGGTGTTTATGTTTGGTTGTTGTGTACCTGTCTTTTATACCCCTTGTCCACAGCTACATCTGTAACACTTCTGGAAAATGATATTTCAAACAGAGAGAACACAGACAACGAGGTCATGATTGAGGACCAGTGTAATGCATGTCACACTGCAATTTTCAGTCCATACTACAGTTTGTGTGGTGTGTTCCATCATTTCAGTGCATATCAGTGAGTGATGATGACTTCCTGATGTCCGGAAGGACTTGGATTAATGTGAATGTACATCGATTGATTAATGTGATAGAAATATGTATGTGTGTGTATCCATGTATGAGCAGTGTATCATTACTTGTGGCTGTTCCGATAATATATTTTCACCAGGGTATCGTTCCGCTCAGAGCCTTTTTTAAATTAGGAAGCCATCATTATGGAGGATAAAATTGTTAATAGCTGATTAGAGCCTAACAAGGTGGGAATGGAAATGAACAGATCATATCAACAAATTAAATCCTTCACTAAATTGCTGTGGAGCTGCAAAGACACCGTGTCGCATTGGGACATAAGACTGACGTATGCCGATCATAAACCTGTCCTGGCAGAGATTGATGTCGGTTTTTATTGATCCGTTCATATAGCAGTGTCATGTTACCATTACTATCATTTGCCATAACATTTGATGCTAGTTTTTGACACATGTGATCTGTTAGTACAAACCAGAAAAGTTGGGACGTTTTCTAAAAATGCAATCAATTAGATCGCAAGTTCGAATCCGGGTGATGCTATAGCTGCCTGTAGCCGGTAACTCAGAGAGCAAAATTCTCTCCTCCATGCGCGCTACACCGCTCCCAAAGGTTGCATGAGCCACAGCTCGAAAAGAGGCGGCGGTTGGCATCACGTGTATTGGAGGAGGCACGCGAAGGCTCCGCCCTCCCTGACTGGCAGTTCGTCGTGACAAGGGGGGAAACTCTGATGGGTGGGAATTGGAGACGACTAAATTAGGGAGAAAATCAGGGAAAAAATCCAAAAAAAGTATAAATAAATAAAAAAAACTGAAATTTGTCATTTGTTCATTCACTCAAAGCTTTATGTAACAGACAAAAGAAAGTTTTTCAGTGTTTTCAATGATGAAGTAAATTCTGTTTGTTAAATATAAACAAATTTAGAAATTGATGGCTGCAACACTAAAAATGTTGGGACGGAGGCCAATTAAGACTTAAATGTCATATAAGTAACAGTGGAAGCAGTTTAACTGGTAACAGGTGAGGTCATCAAAAGGAGCATCCACCAAAGGCTGAGTCTTTGCAAGCAAGGATGAGTTGTGGTTCACCACTTTGTGCCAAACTAAATAAGAGAATTGTCAGTCAGGTCAAATACAGTGTTTCTCAGCATAAGCATTTAGGTCTTTTACTATCTACAGATCATATCATGAAAAGATTCAGGGAGTCAGGGGGAAACCTTGATGCATAAAGGCCAAGGGCAGAAACTGCTACTGAATGTGTGTCACCATCGAGGCCTCAGAGGGTATTGTATGAGAAACCTTCATGCCGCAGTGATGGACATAGCCACATGGGCTCGGGTGTACTTTGCAGAATCATTGTCTTTTAACACAATCTGCTACTGCATCAAGAAATGCAACCTGAAACTGTTTTATTCAAAGAGGAAGCCATATATTAATTTTGCACAGAAACACTGATGAGTTCTCTGGGCCAGAAGTCATCTGAGAAGGACAGAAAGACGGTGGAAATGTCTTCAGTAGTCAGAGGAGTGCACGGTTCATCTTGTTTATGGGAGATTTTATGTGCCAAAAATGGAAAAAGATCATCCAGGCTGTTACCAAGGAAAAGTGCAAAATCCAGAATTTGTGATGACGTGGGGGGGCGGCATCAGTGCCTACAGAATGGGTGATCTGCATATACATGAAGATACCATTGATACAGAGGCTTATATTGGTATTTTGGTGAAACATACATATATTGCTGTCAAGACAACATCTTTTCTCAGGAACTCCATGCCTACTAGATGCACTGTACATGTTAAAGTGTGCTAGGTGTGAATACGTGTGTGAATGTGTGTGTGTGTGTGTGTGTGTGTGTGTGTGTGTGTGTATGTGTATGTGTGTATGTGCATATGTATGTGTGTGGGTGTGTGTGTGTGTCCGCCTCACATCCGGCATTCACGGGATAGGCTCCTGATTCAGTGTGACCCTGACCGGGATAAAGCGGTTACTGAAGATGGATGAATGAATGAGTACCAGATCATGTCAGTCAATCTGCTTTCTTTCCTCTCCCATCCCTCCTTCTTTCTGAAACCAAACAAGAGCAGAAGTGATGCAAAAAGAGGACCAGAGGAAAAAAATTAAATAACAAAGACTAAAATTGCTCCCATTTCCACCTTCTTGTTCGTGTGTCGGCATCGTCATTGTGATTAAGGGTGGATTAGCATGAGAATGAGATTGAGCTCAGTATGCACGCCTAGGGAGTACGTGGAGGGGGGATAGGCATATTTAGTCTCTATTCAGGGCTTAACAAAAGGCAGCTTTAGCCTGGCCTTGATTAAGCAGCAGGGAGGCCTTGCCTGGAGAACTGAGAGTGCAATCGTTTGGCCTCCAATGTTCTCACTAGAGAGAAGGGGAATTGGGACGTGGCTACGAGGGAAACAGGGGAAGAGAAAGGTGTGTAGAGTGAAAGGTGCTGATTTTCACTTGTGGCTTGATCGTGTTTTTTTTTTTTTACAATCTGATCAAGCAGTGATTGGAATACTGGAAATGTGCTGTAGTGCCATTAGTGATGATTTAACATGTGTGAGTGGGGGCGGGGGTGTTAACGATACGTCACGTCATCTGCTCTGACACACACCATTAGATCAGCTAGTGTGTTCGTCTGTATGTGTTTATCTCTTTGTCTCTACACCAGTAATCTGCCTAATCCCAATAATGAATCAGATGAAGATGCTGAGGCACCCTTTCATCTGATTTTGTCGGTTCAAGTTGTGTGTGAGTTTTGTTGTAATTGTGTCAGAGGATTAGACAGCCCGAGGACACTCGAGTGGCTGTGGCTAGAGTGTTTGTGTGCATGTGTGTATGTCTCTTGCATCTTAAAGCAGCTTACTGTTTAGAGGAGTAAACTCGAAATCAGATTAAGCTGTACTGTATATCCACCTCATCAGATCAGACCTTATCGTATAAACAATATTTAAGACTAAAAAGTAGCCACTTTTTTTGTTAACTTTGAATTAGCCAAACTAGGCTGCTGTGTGTAAACTGAAGAGAAAATAGTGCTTATCTAGCTGGCTAGTCGTGGGCTAGCATAGTTGCTCCCTAGTGCAGTAGCAGCCTTCTTGCATTCTGTATGATGAATATAGTTATATTCAGGGTACTTTAAGGATTCTAGTGTGCTCCAGTTAAGAAGTACTGCCTGCTAATTTGTGTGATTTGCCTGACATCCTGAGTGTAATCTGTTCAAGCTGCTGGCCGTAGCATTCAAAGCCACTTCATTCCCCTGATGTTAGCACTAAAAATAAAGATTTGGAAATGCCAATTTCTCTCTCTGGAGCATGTTTTTTTTGCAGTAGTGATTTTTTTTCTCAAAGATCTGTGCTTTTTATGGTAGAGAGTGCATCATTTATCAGTGACCCACTTCCTTCATAAACACATAAACACAAATGACACACAGGAAGTGCACATGGGATCATACACACATGCACACAGAGGGCACTGAGTGCTTATGCTTATCTTGGCACAGAATTGCATGTGCCAGCGAGGAAGCATTTCTTCTGACCAGCAGCAGGTCAGACAACCTGAAGGAGGAAGTGCTTTAACGTGCTAATCTTCATGGCATGGCAGTGCCAGAGCTCTCTGAAGGGAGCAGAAGGGTGCGGGAGTCGTTTGAACCCAGAGCCTGAGGGAATCACCAGGTCCCTTAAGTGCACTTTGAAAAGCTCTTGTTCGTACAACTGTTCCATCTGCGGCGATCCACATTTACATCTTTGTTTTCACCCTTGGGACGAGTGCCAGAAGCACTCCAGCTGGGCAGCAGGGACGGGCACAGGATGGTAACGAGAAGAGGCAGCGGGGTGGCGTGGAGGGGTCGTGAGGGGGTGGGAGTGGGAATGAGGGAGAGGCAAAGCGTGCTGGGAACGCTGCTGGTTGTGAGTCACTGATAAATGATGTTAGTTGGTTAGGAAACACAAGGAAATGTCGATTACTGAAACAAAAATCCAGTTTACTTGAATGTCAAAAAAAATGGAGGGTGCAAAAAAAAGAAATGGGTGTAGTTTAGTTTAAGAATAGTTTGGTGCTGATCAATTTAACCCCATCAGGTGTGGTATCCCTTAACAACAGTGAAACTAACAGGAAATGATGTCCAACCCTTCATTCATGACATGCCTCAAAATCATTTTCAACAAGAGCTGGCGGTTTCTGAGTAGGTGAACTGAGCAAGAGGGAGACGCAGTGGGCGGAGCAAGGTTCAGCAACGTTCATGTTCACGTTCAAGATTTTACCAAAGACTCATAATATGGGATGTTGAGGAATACGGTTTCTTTTATTTAACTGGGAATTGTTCCATGTGTTTGATCTTGTTTGCAGGATCAGGTCAGCGATGCTTGCTCTGCTGATGTGCTGTTTCCATGAGCCAATAGGAAATAAGCTTTTTTGGGAAAAATGTTTTGCTTAATATCCCTGGTTGTTAGTGGTGGCACCCCTTCCTGGGTGTAATACCACGTCTTGACCAGAATTCCCGGGATATACTGCTGATTTAATTCAGGAATTTCAGTGACCTTTCAAGCTAGTGAGTTATGGTCACATGGCCACCAATACAACTGATTTTAGTGAAAGTAAGCTTAAGCTCTGAAGATCCACAAATCAGAGACACTTTAGTGTTACATTATTATTTTATTATAAAATTGTATGAGCCTGTATTAGATTAATCTAAATAAAAAGACCCAAATTTGAACAAACATGTATTAAATCATCCATCATTCATGATGGGATACGTTTCACCACTTTGTGCCGAACTTCTGTCTCAATCTTGACAATCAATTGTCTGCATCAAGAAATGCAACCTGAATCTGTATTAAGAGGAAGCCGTATATTAATTTAGCACAGAAACACAGACAGGTTCTCTGGGCCTGAACTCATCTGAGATGGACGGAAAGACAGGGGAAATGTGTTCTGCAGTCTGGCGAGTCCACGTTTCATCTTGTTAATGTGGAAAAATGGATGTAGGATTCTACGTGACATAGATGTAAAAGACCATCCAGACTGTTACCAATGAAAAGTACAAATACCTGCAGTCTGTGATGGCATGGGGTTGCATCAGTGCCCACAGCATGGTGATCTTCATGAAGTTACCATCCTGAGGCTTATATTGGTATTTTGGAGAAACATGCTGCTATCAAGACAACGTCTTTTCCAATGAACTCCATGTCTATTTCAGCAGACAATGCCAGGCCTCATTCTGCTCGAGTTACAACAGTGTGCTTTCATAGACATAGAGTGTGTGTGCTTGACTTGCCTGCCTGCAGTCCAGATCTGTCTCCTATTGAAAATGTATGGCACATCACATAGAGGAGAATCGGACAACAGTGACCATGGACTGTTTTGAATGGCTAGAAATTCCACTTGCAAAACTAGTATTTTCCATTGGCAACAATCAGTATCTTCAATTCCCAAATGATTAAAAAGTATAATAAAAATAGAAGGTGGTACGACCCAGTGGTAAACATGCCATCAATTTCTAAACACTGCATGTTTATATTATCAAATAAAGTTCATTTTATAAAGAATTAAGTTAGTCATTGAAAACACTGAATTTTTTTTCTTTGTCCTGCTTTTAAGTGAATTACAGATTACAGTTTGTATTGCATTTTATGTCCTGACTGGAAATGGAGTTTGTATTATTTATCAAGTGTACAGTCTCACTCACTCCCTCACTTTCTCTCTCTGTCTCTCTCTCTCTCTCTCTCTGTCTCTCTCTCTCTCCCTCTCTCCCCCTCTCTCTCTCTCTCTCCCCCTCTCTCTGTCTCTCTCTCTCTCTCCCTCTCTCTCTCTCTCTCTCTCCCCCCCCTCTCTCT
>JAOVYV010000035.1:6476119-6487852 GCA_025674545.1 Hassar affinis | reverse complement strand
TTTTGATGCCTTCAGTGAGAATCTACAATGTAAATAGTCATTAAAATAAAGAAAACGCATTGAATGAGAAGGTGTGTCCAAACATTTGGCCTGTACTGTACCTTTAGTGTATATTAATGCACTTAACTAGCTAGCTTTCTATAAGTTATTACATTGCATCAGCTACCACCTTTAGCTAGTTCATTTAGGTTTCTAAGTTTGCAGCCAAAACGTGGGACTGGGCAGCACCCTGGAGCTTTTACTTGCTAGCTAATGAATTTCTCCACTTTGTCTGCTCCTGTAGCTGTACTGCAGTTAATTAAAAAGAAATCATAGTAGTTAGTGGATAATTAGCTTTAAGATGAATAACTGACTAATAAATTTGAAGGGTAAGGACGTGATACCTGGTGTTTGCTCTTTAATGAAAATGATTTAACTATGAATCTCAGGCTGAGGAAGAAAGCTGTTGTGGTTCTGAAGTATTTTACAGAGTGACATAAAGGGCACAAGTTCTTGTTATTTGAAGAACATGTTGAATTATGACCACCGCAGCAGCAGTTTTCAATGGTTTCTTCTTCTTCTGTTTGTTTTCTTCACAATTTTCGGGTTGATAATATCCTATACTTCACTATAACTCATGACACATGGTTACGGTTGTAGCCCCACATGCCTGATGCAGAATGTAAGGTTGTCTTGCTGGGTGTGTTTTGCCCTTCATGCTAGCGGCCCCTGAAGTGGGTAGGCTCAAAGCACTTTTTGGACAAGCGTTTTGCATAAAAATTATGAACTTTTTATGACAAGTTGGCCTGTAGGAGGTGCATTACCGTAGCTCATTATAATTCATTTGTGGAGAAGAGCCACCTAGTAAATGATATGTAAAAAATTAAAAGTCTAGCACTTGACTAGCTAATATATTGCAATGTAAAGGCTCAAGCATCATGAAACCTTTACATACCAAATTTAGTTCAATTTTGCCCATGGGTACCTGCATCTAACACATTAACACATTTCATCTCTCAATAACAGCTTAAGCGACAAGTTTGACATTTGGCATGCTTATTTCACTTCATTCATGCTCGTTCTTTCACCTCATGCAGTGGTCATATTTCACACCATTAGGTGCTACGTCTAGTTTATATACAAGTAAAACTATGTAGTTTTATTTATTAAATTTTTTTTATATTCAGGAATCCTGGACAATTTGTTTTATAGTCTCTGAGTATTAAATCTTAAGTGTGAAGAAGAAAGAAATTCTAAATACTGTGGAATTATTTGAATCAAACCAGCAGTGTAACTCAATTACACTGAAATACCTGTTGGGTCTCGAAGTATCGAGCGATGCTGGGAATACCTGAAACAGAGAGGATAATATTTCATATTGTTTAATTAACTCCAGCTTCCTCAGCTCTGCTGGATTTGATGAGTGTGAACAGGACGTATTAGCAGGATAGTTTAAACTTTAAGCTTATACAGATTAATCCTTTAACACTCAGCTCAACCTGACAGGTTACACACATCGTACATTTTGTCCAGTAGTGACTGTGCTAAGGAGAGACAAATGAGTATTTTGGATGTTCAGAGTTTGCAAGGATATTCTTATTTTTTATTTTTTTATAGAATAGTATTCAAACCATTCAAATCAAATTTCACTCACTTGTACCTAGTGACGTCTTTATATACATGTGAGTGTGGATGATGGATTAAAAGGTTCTTTAGGGGTCATAATCACAAGCGCACCCATTCATATCAAACATCCCCTGCCTCTGTGAATGGGACCATTCATTTAATTTATTATACAAGGCCCTTTAACATGACCTTCTCTCTGTGTATGAGCAAATGAAATTCTGTGATGAGAATGTGTGAGCCTTGCTGGTGGCGTTAGATGAGAAGAAAGCATGATGGACAAACAGTAAGAGATAAAAATATTCATAAATTATATTTAGATTTTTTTGAGATGTTGACCCATTAACTGTTTATTTTTATTAATATTATTTTAGACAGTAAAGATGAAATTTTGTAAGAAATTCAGTATAATGTTTTCAGTAAGGTCTTGAATGCCCATGTTATAATTACACTATTCCTCTTAAAGCAAATGATCCGGTCTCTAATATAAATGAATCAGTAAATACAGAAAATATAATTACAAGCACGAGGAGTTTGTGTAGTTTAAGGGTTAACGTAGCTTCTCTGTTCAAAATCTGCTTTACATTTAGTTCAGCAACAGACACATGGGGATGTTAATGATTAGCGACATCCACAAAGAGTTTCTTTTTTAGCCAAACATTTTTTCCAAGACCACAAGTGTTTACATCACTCATCATTTAGCAGCCTAGTGAACTCTGTGTCCCAAATCCTGTAAAAATGTCTATGCCTGTCCATTCCCACAGAGTCTGCCGTGCAGTCGTCCCTATGGTGGGCCTTTGGGGTCACATGACCCACTTTTGTCAAACTGGACTGAGGTCAAGCGACTGATGTGTGATCCTCGTGACAGTTTTACTACATATTTAATATCTCACTTTGCACGACTTTTTATCATTAACAGATTCTGCCATTCATAGCTCATGTATCAAGTATTAGTTTTATGAAACACGTATTTTGAATCTGAGTTCAGTACTTTTTATGATCTTAGGAATCCTCGGTTTGAGGAATGTTCAATTTGAAAATGTTTTTGCATAACATTTATAAAACATGATCCTACATGATTGCTGCAACATTTTTCCGTTGTAAGACTATTAACAATAACCGGTCCATAATGAGTTTGTTTCTGTAAACAACTTTGTAATGGTTCAGCTGAACCTGCTTTTCCTGAATGAGAATGTTTACTGTCTACTCATGCCAAAATAACCTTTGGTGTAAAATAAAACTAAAAGGCTAATATAATACAAGTAGATTTAACCACCTAACATTCCTGTAAATCTTACAGACATAAATAACATTACAATCGTCTTATTAGCTGGGGGAGCAACTGTTTTTCAGAGCACGTACAGTATATTGCTAGCAGTAGTCCTACTGCCTCATCTTCAGCCATCCTCATCTTTTCTGTAGAAGCTTCCCTGAATCAAGTGAGGTGTTAAAATGGGTTTAATTAGCCTTTTCTGATTATGCCTTACTGGTGCCATGTTGCTTGTAGTCACTCTGCTGGCATTACTATCAGTTAAACCTAGAACCTACTGTTTTCTAAAAGAAAGACAGATTGGCTCTCAAGGACATTAGTAGAAAAGATGATGTGGAATGTCATCATTGGAAATCCATTTAAATGAGGGGTTTAATTTTTTTTACTTGGAAAAAAAAAGCAAAAATCTACTACAAGTATCCAGACACTGCACGCCTGACTGTCTACTATTGATTACCCTGGGCAACAACTCTTTTGGCCCAAAAACTAAATCATATGGATCTTGTATTACATTGTCTGTTTTTAAAACTGTTTTATCAGGCATGTTTTTAAGTAACAAAATGCATATTTCTTATTCATAAATAAGGCTGTTATTACACTTAAAATATGCACAGACATAATTCTAAACACATATGAAGATATATTGGGATTTCAATTATTTATTTATTTCAAAGCATAAATGAATAAACAGGTAATTTTTGCATGGGACAGTATCTGTTAGCCAGTATAATAAAATAAGGAATAAAACACTTCAGGCCATGCTGTTATGTTTGTGATTTAAAGGATCATTTTTCCTGAAGTGCGTTATTCCTCTTATACCACAGCAGTTTGCCAGTTATTACAATTTGTTATTTGTTTAATGAATGACGCATAATTATTTATGGTTTCATTTCATACTGTAGTACAGCCACAAATCAAGTTACTTCCCGTTATCACTTACATTATTATACCTCTTTTTTCTCTCTCAAAGTTAATAAGACAAAAAAGTCCTCTATCCTGAAGACTCCTATGGCAGAAACCCTACAGACCATTACAGAGCACTGACACTGGAGACTCCTAAACATCTGCTTACAGAAGGTTTCACCACATAAATAATTATATGCTTTTCTTTATTAAAGAACATCACATGTGGATTATGTGGCATGTTCGAAATTCAAATCCTTATGAATTAGCTGTTCCTGTAGAAGTGATTATTGTATTAGGTTAAGTGTACTAATATATAAACCTGTTATTTGCCTGGCATGCAGCACCACTGTGTGAGAAAAATATAGAATTATATAAAATATATATAGAAAATTAAGCAACACCTTTTAACCAACTCAGCAGCACTATTTTAGTACACAAGAGTTTTTTTTATAATGTATAATGTGTTTTAGCTCTCATGATTTTTTTTTTTACATACAGTGTTGTGATATTGACTACTACTGCATTTTTAAAAAATTAAATCTCAGGTTTCTCTCTTCTGTCTGTCTCTTATTGCAGCGGCATGCAGATCCCAGATCAGACTCTGAGCAAGCCAGGGGTGGAGCATCAGTCTGACAAACACTCTCACCAGGCTGTTTGGATTGAAAATAAATATGGTGGTATATTATTACCAGGCCAGTCAACAAGCCTGCAGTATTGAAGTGGCCTCATGGCCAGTTTGTATATGTATTTATCATGCAGGATTATGGCCAGCTGATTAGAAGCATGCAGTGCAGGCTGGCAAAAACAGGCCTGAATAATCTCCTCCATTACTGCGTAAACAAACACGGACCTGGGATATGCAGCTCGGCGAGAGTCTCCTGTTTGTTTTCCATGTGGTATCAGAGGTCAGCTTCTCAATCCACAGGTAAATTTTGCTAGGAAGTGAGAAAAAAAAGATGGATAAATATTATCAACAGACCCTGGTGTTGAAAAAAAGTGTGTTAGCCCTCTTTCTCTTTGACCACATTGCCAGACATGGAGTGCTTAGGCAGATTTCAGAACTGACCAATGTTCTTGTTTATTTTTCCCATGCCTACTGCAAATTCCAACATTTCCCCTCTCAGAAAGGATCCATGTGTGTATGGGTCAGCGCCACTGAAAAGAGAGCGTGAAAGGGAAAGGGAAGGGGGGAAAAAAGAAGCAGTGTAGGAAAATATCAACAAGTCGTCATTTACATCAGAACAAGAACAAATAAACCCAAGAGAAAGGAGCTGCTAAGGAGTCAGGAATCTGTCTCATGTGGCTTCAGGCAGCCTGCCAGCCAAATGTAATATGGATTTATATACAAAGAAAGTGCCTGGTTTAGCATAATGAATATTCAGTCATGCATGGATTGGGAGAAACAATTAAACTGTAGTAACTGAAAGGAGATTTTGTTTCTAACAAAAAGGTGGGGAGACAAATAATAATAATAATAATAATAATAATAATAATAATAATAATAATAATGACAAAAAAGCCAAAGAGCTAAACTGATGACCTGACAGGGCCCAAAAATCTCTCGCTAGATTAAGTGTTTACAGTGCAGCTATACACTCTGCTAAATGAGCCTGAATTCCAGCCAGACCTGAGTGATCCGGTTACTGAATGATGTAGAGTTTAGGAACTGACTCCACAGGACATAATACCACATTTATGAGGAATGAAGCAAAAGGCAGACCACTGTGCAGCCCACACAGCTCCTGCATTCATCAGTCCAAGGCTTTGATTAGGTAGAAAACATCCCACTTCATATCAAAACACTTCTGGTACAGAACTACTAATTCTTTCTGACACCAAAACTTTCCACAAATGACAAGTTAGAAGTCTGTAATAAAAAAAATTCCTCAACCGTCTTGTCTTATACATATAGTGATGATACTCAAGCAACTACAGATTCTACAGTTTTAGTTCTCCATCAAAATTTCATCCTCATGGAGGAATATAAAAAATGTTATGCCCTGGTAGAAGCTGTCAAAAAAAAAAAAGAGTAGCACCTAAGCGGATTTCACGAGCAGCAAGTGTTCACTTTAATTCTGCAAAATAAAGCAGGTTATCAGGTTTATTTCACGATTCCAGGCAACCTTAATAAATCAGCTTAGCCACAGCATAACAGCTTCATTCGCCGCAAATCTGTCCCCGGCAATAACACGCACCACTAAGCACAGATTAATTTAATAACTCCTTAATATTCTCGGCAGAGCAGGCTACGGCGCAGTCCATAACATATGGGTCTCCTTGCAGAGTAGAATATTGCCGTGGATGCAGATTGAAAATTACATCGTCATGTCATTTATATTCTATTCAGTGAAAGCTCTGCTAAAAAGTCCAAATCATCTCCTTCACTGCTGGGAAGACTGTAAAATCTCCTTGCGGTAAAAGATTATGAGCAGGCAGTGGCATCTCATAGATTTAGATTTCATAAATTTCATAGCTGACACCGCAGTTCCTATAAAAGCTCTTCATTTTGGTTACGCTACACGCAGGGGACTGCAGTTATTCACTAGCTGCCACTGGGAGTAGCTGTAATTTGTGCTATAGACCTCACATTGAATTAAACAAGAAAATCTACTACACTACTATTCCTGTGTTGTCTGTCTGCCTTCTCGCATAACACCCAGCCCTGTGTCCCTGTGACATTATCATGGCTAATTGACTTACTCAGTGGTTTTCCCTGCTTTGGTTTTCCTCTGAAACCCCAAAAATTCTTCAAACCGTTGCCTTCAAAAGTGGTTAAAATGAGTTCTGGTTTCGGCTTGCTAGATAAATGACTATGAAGATGGAGAGAAGGAGAGATGGAATGACCTTTTTAATGTTCAGACATAAATGTTTCAGTCGGATCCAATCTGGCAATCGGTGTAGACGACGGCATACTATCAATCAAACGTATTACTGGCCTGCTCTTATCCGACTTTATTAGAGCAGTAAATAAATAAATATGAGTAAAGTTGTAGTTTAGTTTAAATAGAGAGGAAAATCATCTGAACTGGGCATTTTGTACCCAGAGAAAAAGAGTGTGTTAGAATACAAGATAGTAGCATAAACGACAGGTTTGGACCAATAGCATTGATCATAACCCCTTACTCTGTCTGTGTTCATGTATAGCAATTTAAAATGCAAAATTTAATTCCTAATTTTAATGCATTTTTATCTATGATCCTCTTCAGATGTTTATAACATCATGAACAAGAAATCCTTTTTTACTGTAAATTTTTAATGCATTTACAGCCACAGCATGAATTTCATTGTGAAATATTGTGGTTATAAGCAGTCTATAAAAATTATTTCTATTATTTCTGGACAGAAGCGAGATTTTTAGTTTTCAGACAGATAGTGACAGATTAGTGACAGATATCCGCAAGTAAATGTTTAACAAGTACATGTTGGGTCGTTGGACGTGAAGCACAACAGCACCCACTTGTGGAAATTTTCCAGGTGCTAAACCTGAGTGATGAATAAGTGAGTGAGTGACTGATTGAGTGAGTGAATGAGTGAGTGACTGAGTGAATGAGAGTGAATGAGTGAGTGAATGAGTTAATGAGTGACTGAGTTAGTGAATGATTGAGTGACTGAGTGTATGACTTAGTGAGTGTATGAGTTAGTGAGTCAGTGAGTGAATGAGTGAGTGAATGAGTTAGTGAGTGAATGAATGAGTGAATGAGTGAGTGACTAAGTGAATGAGAGAGTGAATGAGTGAATGAGTTAGTGAGTGACTGAGTTAGTGAATGAGTGAGTGACTGAGTGTATGACTTAGTGAGTGTATGAGTGAGTGAGTGGGTGAATGAGTGAGTGTATGAGTTAGTGAGTCAGTGACTGAATGAGTGAGTGAATGAATGAGTGAGTGAGTGAATGAGTGAGTGAGTGAATGAATTAGTGAGTGAGTGAATGAGTGACTGAGTGAGTTTGAGTGAGTGAATGAGTGTATGAGTTAGTGAGTCAGTGACTGAGTGAGTGAATGAATGAATGAGTGAATTAATTAGTGAATGAGTGACTGAGTGAGTTTATGAGTGAGTGAGTGAATGAGTGAGTGTATGAGTTAGTGAGTCAGTGACTGAGTGAATGAATGAGTTAGTGAGTGAATGAATGAGTGAGTGAATGAGTTAGTGAGTGAATGAGTGAGTGAGTGAATTAGTGAATGAGTGAGTGAGTGAGGGAGTGACAGTGAATGAGTGAGTGAGTGAGTGACAGTGGATGAGTGAGTGAGTGAGTGAGTGAGTGAGTGAGTTATAAGCCAGGTCTATGAGGTGCTTTGCATCTAAAAAGGTAACATAATCAATAGGTGATATAGTGATTAATAATAGCGCTATTTGTATTTATAGTTGATTGTTGTGTACTTGTGTACTTTTTTGTATAATAATTTAATTTTCTTTTAACGTGAATACTCCTTAGTTGTATGTACTGTATGTAATGCTGACTCCATCCTTCCTGCTTTGCGCTTTTCTTACACAAATCAGGATTAAACAAACAACCAAAGGTTCTTTTATTCATACAAAGCCAACCAATCCCAACACCGCCAAGAGCCGCTCTCAACCGGTCTTCTGTCTTCCATATATATCTTTATCTTTAAATATACCTCATTCAGGGTAAAATGACCAAAATCACTCTTAAATTAAGCAGAACTTACAAAGCACCTCATACACACAGTTAGTCTCTCAGTAAACCTGTAACTTCTTCTTTTCTTCTCCTTTTATATTATGTAGGTTATTGAGCTTTATAGGAACTTACTGTGGAGGCAAACTCTGACAAATGGGTATTACACCTCTTAAAATGACAGAATGCACCTTTAACTCTTGTAATTCAATCTTGCAACTACATGTTGATAGTCAGTGATTTTAACTCTCATGCACACTCTGTGTCTGTTGTATTAGTCACTGATAGGGCTGAGAATGTGACTCATTGCAGTTGTCTTTGGCGGGATGCGCTGGATTTAACAGGTGAACATCATCTCTGAACAAGGGAGACAGGAAGTGAGTGAGGCCACTGAGGGCTTCAGAACCTGTTTGTGTGCTTTGAACACACTGTGCCGGCTGTACAAACACACCACGTTTAATTAGATGAGATAGAGGTGGGAATGGAGAGGGAGAAGGAGGGAGAGGGACAGGAGGCCCTCATGTATTTTCCATTAATGCTTAGGATAGCACATGAGGAGTGGGCTGAGGGTTAAGCAAACATGGCCTGCTTGAATTTATCACACTGTGTGCACACATACATGGAGGGTTACGAGGTTAGTATGCTAGAACACCATCAGAAGGCAAACACTGGAATGAAAATTAAAAAAAATGTTGCTGGGTGCAGATGAGTTGAAGTAAACAGCTCCATGATTTTACCATATGCAGTCCTGTAGATTATTGTATTTTAATTATTTAGGGACATTTAATATGAATCTAATTTGCTATAAATGAATTGTTGATGACTTTTGAACATCTGCTGTTGGATTGTACGCTGTACACCTTAGATATTAACTTATTAAAAGGGGTAATGTAAATGTGAAGTTTAACTTAAATAATATGAAGCAGAAAGAAATGAAAATGTAATTCTTTGCCAGGGTCATGAGAGGTAATCGCTTCTGTTTAACAGAATGCCACGGTGCCTGTTTAACTGCCCAAATGTGTCCAGCAGTAACAGGGAAGGCACAGAGATAACCTCATATTCAGGCAGTAATTAGTCTGTGTGTGTGTCTGTGTGTGTGTGTGTGTGTGTGTGTGTGTGAACTGCAGAGAGCAAAAGGCCTGCCTGATATTTACTGGAGCTCCGTTTAAAGGCACTGCTGGGTAAACAGACTGGGGAAGGTCAATATTATCATAGGCCGCTCTGAGAACACTGAGCCTGTGGGGCTGCAGGAGGAACTGACAGCTGCTTCCCTTTTCACTCGCACTACACACTGATCAAACACGACACGTCCTAGGGTGGTAATTCTTCAGAATGTCAAACAAGGCAGTGTTTATTTTATTTTTCTTATGACACACTTTTTTTTGACAACTTTCTGAACAGGACTTGACAAACACCCAAAGTGTTTGTGTGCTTTTTAGAGATCCACTTAGACATTGCTATATGTTTTAACTCCCACTTAAAGCACAGATCAGAAGGACATGCAGATTACTTGCATTGCATGGTTAATGAGAAATATGTCAGGTTGATGTTCCAACAAGAGCGTTTAATATGGAAGGGTAGAGTGGAAAACGAGTGAGAAAGTATTGCGCAGTATGATGCTGCCATCTTCTGGTAAGAGGGTTTATTAAAGTTTATCAAGAGTCATTTTACATTGTATGGATATGCATGCACTCGCTCTCTCTCTTTACATACACACGCTGTCCACTTTACACAGAGACAGAAACACCTGCAATTATACTCTCAGCCAATCATGTGGCAGCAGCATAAAACCATGCAGATGCAGTTCAAGAGATTAGGAGAATATCCGAATAGGGGAATATGTGATCTAAGTGACTTTGACCATGGCATGGTTGTTGATGCCAGAAGTTGAGTATTTTAGATAATCTTGGGATTTTCATACAGTGAACATTCTCTATAGTGTTCAACCAGAATAGTGGCAAATTCAAAACCTCAACAAACGATCTGTACATTATGCTGCTGCCCTATGATTGGCTGACTGGCTTATGATTGGATAACTGTATAACTGAAGTGTACTAGTGTTCCTATTAAAGTGACCAAAACATTTTTTAGCAATGATTATTCATGCAATCACTGCAGTTTTGGCAAACTGTACATGTATTAACTGTTCCCCCTATTCCAGTATTACAGTATATTTTGTGTAGATTCATGACCCAGTTAAATCCCAGGTTGAAACCAAAGAGAGAAACAGTGAAACACATCTTTCTTTCCCTGATTGAACTCATCTTTAAAAACATCCCTGAAGCTTTCTTCATTCATTTCACACTAACCTGTTTCCAAAGCAGAGCACACTATTTGTGAAAATAATATCAGCACATCGCAGGGCACCAGAGAAACAATCACTTTCTGTATTTGTCTTTCTAGGAAGAGATTATTCCTACAATCTAGGCAGCATAATTCAAAGATAAGAACATAATTCTTCTCTTGATCCCCCTCCCAAGATTTATTCCATCTGACAGCACACATTATGAATCGCTTCCTTGTTCCCTGTGTTTAAATAAAGTGACAGGTACAAACAGTTTCATAAAGGGATCCACAGGCTCTTTATCATTGGGCCTTTTAAATATGTTGGCGTGTAGAGGAAAGTGCAGTTAATCTAAGTCAATAAGACTTTCTCAGCAGGGCATTAAAACACACAGACATGTTCACGTGTGTGCCTGTGTTTGAGCATCTCCGCCCGCTTTGACATTCTTTGTCGTCTGTCAACACAAGACAGAAAAGTGAGCAAACAGCATCAGCTGGTGTGTGTGCACAGCAAACCGGGCCCTAAAAGGCTGACAAAGAAAGAAAGAAATAGAGAGCAGGCAGATTTGCATTGAGTGAGATGCCTGACATTCATACTTTTTTTTTCCTCTCTCGCTCTTTGGTTCACATTTGTATTTTAATATACAGATGATTAATATGGGATGGATTTTGATTAGCAGACATTCCAGCATCTCTGTAGTGTTTAAAATCAGCTTATCAAAATCCATCCCATAATTTAAATCCCTCATCTGTGAGTCTTTATTCATGCAGCTGACTGTATACAGTATACAGTGTCTGTGGGCTACACAAAGCCAATGGATTACATATTTAAGTCTTTTTAATTCTACTGTAAATGGAATTTAAGACATCTTAAGACGTCTACAGGATTCTTTAAATGATATATGGCACAAGCTTCCTGAATATGCAAGGGTATTTATGGTAAAATTCATGTTCATTTTGGGAAAGATATATATACAGTGGAGGAAATAAGTATTTGATCCCCCACTGACTTTAAAAGTTTTATAACAAAAAAATAAATGAAA
>JAOVYV010000035.1:6339279-6354875 GCA_025674545.1 Hassar affinis | reverse complement strand
AGAATGTGGCTTGGCATTGTCTTGCTGAAATAAGCAGGGACGTCCCTGAAAAAGATGTTGCTTGGATGGCAGCATATATTGCTCCAAAACCTGTATGTACCTTTCAGCATTAATGGTTCCTTTACATATGTGCAAGTTACCCATGTTATGGGCACTAAAATACCCCCATTCCATCAGAGATGCTGGCTTTTGAACTTTGTGCTGATAACAATCCGGACAGTCCTTTTCCTCTTTCACCCGGAGGACACGACCTGCATGATTTCCAAAATCAATTTGAAATGTGGACTCATCAGACCACAGGACACTTTTCCACTTTGCATCAGTCCATCTCAGATGAGCTTGGGCCCAGAAAGAAGCATTTCTGGATGTTGTTGATATATGGCTTTTGCTTTGCATGGTAGAGTTTTAAGAGAGTGTTTTTAAAGTTTGTTTTAGAGTTTGCACTTGTAGATGGAGTGACAAACTGTGTTCACTGACAATGATTTCCCGAAGTGTTCCTGAGCCCATTTGGTAATATGCATTACAGAATAATGTCTGTTTTTAATGCAGTGCCATCTGAGGGATCAAAGGTCATGTGCATTCAATGTTGATTACTTGCAGAGATTTCTCCAGATTCTCTGAATCTTTTAATGATATTATGAACTGTAGACAATGAAGTCCCTACATTCTGTTGGACTATTTGCTCACGCAGTTGTTCACAAAGTGGTAAACCTCACCCCCACCCTTGCTTGTGAATGACTGAGCCTTTTGGTGATGCTGCCTTTATCCCAATCATGACACTCACCTGTTTCCAATTAATCTGTTTATCTGTGGAATGTTCCAACCAGGTGTTTTTTGAGCATTCCTCAACTTTCCCAGTCTTTTGTTGCCCATGTCCCAACTGTTTTGGAACATGTTATAGGCACCAAATTCAAAAACACTGAATATTTGAAAAAAACTAAACAATTTATCCATTTGAACATTAAATATCTTGTCTTTGTAGTGTATTCAATTGAATATTAGTTTAAAAAGGATTTGCAAAGCATCATATTCTGTTTTTTATTTATGTTTTACACAATGTCCCAACTTCAATGGAATTGGGGTTCTATGCTATATCTAGCAGCAGTTAAGTTATGCATGTGAAAAGAAAGATCCCTTTATTTGTCACATATATTGTATACTACAGTTAAATTCCCTCTTCAAATAAACATAGCACAAAAAGTAAAGAAATTTGTATTTGATAGATTATTTCTTTGTTGTAACAATGCTTCTTGGAAAGAAATCTTATACCATTGTAAAGCCTGTTAACTTTCCTTTTTTAAATGGTGCCACAACATTTGTAAGGAACAGGCATTTGTGGGACGAGCAGTAGAGCTGAGAATGTGGGGTGCACCCATGAAAAATGTGCCAAATGTTCTTTGCCATTGCCAAACAGCTTATTTTGCTGTTGCTATTGTTTATGAGCTTCTGGTACCCCCAGGTGCAGCCAATCAAGTGCCAGACTGCCAATATCTGGTCTCATTGAGCTGCCAGGAGGCCTGCTATGACTGCCCTTCACCGTCAGGCTCGTTAGTGCTGGTGTCAGCAACATATGCACCGGAGCCCCAATATGTGGAGGAACATTATGTTCAGCAATGAGTCCAGATTCTGCCTATGGCAGTGGGATCATAAGGTCAAAATGTTGAGAAGTTAAATGAATAAATTGTTAAATTGCCAATATGTCTTGTTTCTTCAAACTTCAATCATCCATCCACCAAACACCAAATGAGTCAATGGCAGAATAAGCTGTTTAGCAATGGCAGAGAATGTTTGGCACATTTTTCATGGGCGCAACCAACATTCTGAGCTCTACTGCTCATGCCACATCCCACATGTTCCTTATAAATGTGGCACCTTTTAAAAGGGAAATTAACAGGATTTAATGCAAGAAGAATTGTTACAACAAAGAAATAATCTACCAAACAAAAATTTCCTTACTTTTTGTGCTTTATCTCATTAGGAAGTTGGGGTCAGAGGACAGGGTCAACCATGATAGATTGCCCTGAAGAAATAATGTTTAAGCGACTTGCTCAAGGGCCCAACATGACCATTTGACTACATGATGACATGACAACATGACTAATTTCTAGAGCTTAAGCTGGCACAAGAATACTTGCTACTTGGAAAAAAAAACTTGTATGTATGTTAGAACATTAAATTTGAAACAGCGCATCACTTCACATCACATTCATGCACTTATGTAATTAGCCAATCATGTCAGCATCAGAATGCAAAAATAAATAAATAAATAAATAAATACATGCAGATGTAGGCAAGGGCTTCAGGGTAATGTTCATGTTTATCCAGTCTGGGTGAGGCTGTACCCATGATAGCCTCAGATTCCTATTCCTGGCTGACAGGAGTAGAACCCAATGCTGTTGTAGCCTATCCACCTCAAAGTTTGATGTTTTGTGCATGCTGAGCTGCTTTTCTGCTCACTATGATAACAAGTGTTGGAGTTACTATAGAAATCCTAGTAGCTTGCACCAAGCTTGAAATTTTCCTCTGACCTCTTTTATCACCCAAAAAACTGTTTCCAGCCATAAAATCACTAAACATTTTCCTCACCATTCTGTATAAACATTAGAGATTGTTGTGTGTGAAAATCCCAGATCAGCAGTTTCTGAAATACTAGTGCATCTCAAATAATTAAAATATAGTGGAAAAACTTCATAATTTAATTTGAAAAAGGTAAACTGTCATCTGTTACTGACATCCATGACACAATCACAAGTCACAGAGATCACACTTTCTCCCATTCTGATGTTAATATTAACTAAGTTTTTGATCTGCATGGTTTTATGCACTTTTATTATTTATTTTTGCACTGATTGGCTGACTGGAAAACAGCATAAATGAGCAGGCATGCAGGTGTTCCTAATAAAGTGACTGGTACTGTATATTCTAGATTAAAGTTTAAAACATGCAATATTACTTTGGCTCTCTGCATAGCAAGGTAAGCATTCTAATTTGATGACCAGAAGGGAATATAGTGGGCTTCTGTGTGGATGAGAGGAAAATGAAGAGGAAACAAGAGACCCATTGAGATGAAGAAGAGCATAACGGCGGCAGAGAGAGAAATGATGGTGGCTGGGTGCCAGCAATCCAAATGCTGCACTACAACAGAGAAGCATCATGGGAGCTGTTTTATGCACAGCTGCACATAGTGGCTGGCTACTACAGATGGTCAGTTCTACTCAGCTTTCGATACAGCTCTGCCTGGAGCTGGAAGGAAAAGTGCTCCAAGCACTAGTGGACCTCCCCACTGAACAACATGGAGATCCAGCAGCTCTCACTGATGCTTTAAAAAATGAGCAAATTCTTGCAGCCATGGCGGTAAAGAAAGAACTCCAGGCATGCCAGAAGCTGCCCGGCAAGTGATTCAGCATGATAGCTGCAGAGATAAGCACAATGGTTAGACACGCATATCCCACATTCCCAAAGGTGGCTCGTGAGGAGCTAGCCCTGAACGACTTGAATGAACTTGCGCCATGAACTTGCGCCAGAAGAACTAAAATGCCAGGTACAACTCTCTTCTCCAAACTCACTGCAAGAGGCTGCTGAAGAGGCAGAGTGCTTTGAACTCATCTTAGGATGGTGCGCTTCGACTAGAGCCACGTGCTGTTTTGCAGTGGATAGCATGGAAACACCAAGTGCTGTTGAGCCAGCAAGTCCACGAGTCATGTGCAGGGCCATGAGCCCAAGCTGGCAGGAAACCACAACAGGGCTGCTCAGTGAGGGTCCAGCAGCCCCTGAAACCTTCCTCCCTCATGCATGGAACTAATTCCCACTACGGATTATGGATTTACTGTCAGCTGAATGGCCTGTGAATTAGAGCCTTTCTGGACACTGCTTTGGCCTTTTCACTCTTGTGGCCTGGCATGCTTCCCGAAAGCAAAAGTGCCGACTCACACAGCTGGCAGTCTACAGAGATGCAGTTGTGGATAGTCATGGGAGCTTGAAGAAATATGTGGGCTGTAAAGTGAACCTAGGAGGCCTGGAGCGGATGCCTGATCTCTGGTTAGTGCCTACTGGTGAGTCATGTATCTTTGAGTTAGATTATTTGTCTGCTGTGGGGGCCATGTTAGACATTAGTGCATGGACATTGTGAATTAGAAGTGTGAAACTGTTGTTGGCCAAGGTGGGCCGTGCAACGGTGGAGTCCTGGGGGTCCGTGGTGGCGTTGCCCTGGTCCTCCCTAAGTAAAACCGCTATTCTTCGAGGAGCTCAACCCACAGCACCATGGGTGGTGGAGCTTAGGAGCACTGGGTGGAATCCCGGAAGCTGTGGGCAGCATGCACAAGCAGCTCAACCATCGCCATCATACACCACACACCTGCTGGTCACTTCCTGCACAACAACTGGGAGAAAATGCTGCCAACATCAGTGTTATTCATGAGCTGTGGGAGCCCAGCAGTTCAGAGCTAACCCTGGAGCAAAGGCAGAAGCTGTGGGAATTACCATGTCAATTTGTGGATATTTTCACAGCATCCAAGGAGGACTGTAAATGCCCTGACCTCGTACAGCACATCAGCACCTGCGCTATGTTGTCAGAGGCACTGGAGTCAAGACTGACCCAGAAAAAGTGCAAGCCATTCACGAATAGCCTACTCCTCATGATGCAAGCATGCTCCGGAGCTTTCTCGGGTTGGCGTCATAAGATCGCTGGTTCATGCGAGGCATACACACCACTGCATGGTGGGTGGTCTGGATGGTTGACCTTTGAGGGAGGGGGCTGTGTGACTGGCAATGGAGGCCAGAGGTGTATGCTGCTGCAGGGGAGCTAGGGCTTTTTTCCCTCCTCTGCCATTTTTAGTTTTAGAAGTTATTATTTTGTGTGTGCCATTCACCTGTTGTGTTCTTTATTCTTAAATAAATCATTTGTCAGTGTAGAGCAATGAGTGGAAAATGAATCACATGCCACATGCCACAAAACCTTCTGTACAAACAAGTACAAACAAAATGGGAAGGTTACTGTTAGATCAAGGAAGACATCAAATCATCAAGATAATACTTTAAACAATATGTCTTAAAACAAATAAGAAATAAGTGGGTGGAAACTGGAGTCAATGTCTGTGACCGAATTGTAATAAATTGCCTAAAGAAATGAGATTTACATACAGAAGAGCCAAATGAAAGCCATTATTACCTCCTACACAGAAAAGACCAAGGTTACAGTGGGCTAAAGAAAAGCAATCATAGACTGTGGGTGACTGGATGAAAGTGATCTTCAGTGATAAATTGCAAATCTGAATTGAGCACATTGATGATGCTGAAACATTTGTTTGGTGCCAGTCCAATAAAATTTATGAAGTTGACTGGCTGAAAAAAACATGTACATTTCCATAGTCAGTGATGATATAGGCCTGCATATCAGGTAAAGGCACAGGAGATTGCAGACATTACATCTTCAATAAATGCCAAAGTCTACTTTGAAATTTTGGACACTTTTTCATCAGTTGAAATGATTTCTGGTGATGATGACTTCTTTTTTCAAGATGATAATGCATCTTGCCATAGGGCAAAGGACATGAAAACTTTCCTTCAAGAAAGAAATATAATGTCAATGGCATGGCCTGCAAATACTCTGGATATCAATCAAATCTCTGGTAGAAATTGAAGTAAATTTAAGAAAAAAGGCTCCAACCTGGCAACAGCAGTAAGAGACAGATGGAGCTGGATTGATGAAGAATGCTGTTTGCCATTATTTACGTCCATGTCTCAGAGAATTCAAACTGTTATAAAAGCCAGAGGTGGTGCAACAAAGTACTAATGGTGGAGTGTTTTTCTCATGATTCCATAATACTTTACTCAAAATTCAGTGATTTTTATTCAGTCAAATTTTTCCTCTATGTGATCTAAAAATGCAATTGTGACTGACTACAATGATATTTCTTTCTTTTTCATTGTTTCTTCATGCCAGAACATTGAATTATTTCAAACAATTCAAAGAACATCCTCCAAGAGTGGTGATTCCATCATTTTTGCCAGGGGCTGTACATCAATATGTTTAAAACCTTTCAGGTGCTCAGTAATATGTAAGTAACATGACTTATCCCAGACTTTTTGAAACAGTATTATTTTAAGCTCATGTGTGTCCAAACACAGGGCTTTGGATTTGACAAGTCCAGATATTCATTTATTCCGCCATTTGTAAGGGATCAGGCTGGTAAAATTAAATATGACCACTTGTATACTGTTATTCTGGAAAATATCCTTGAAAGTTCATACACCATGAAAAATACATAAACTACATTGTGTTTATTAAAAATATCTTATTAACAACTAAATCCTAGTTGAATGTAATAACTAGATCAGGCAGCTTGAGCAGAAGAAACTTTGGCAGCTGTAGCAGTTTGGCATGCAGAGTGATCTCTTTGATAGCTAATTATATATTTCCTTAGTGGTTTATTGATGGACCTGCTTTGTGTAAATGATTTCAGTGCAGTACTTGTCTATGAGTAGTCTATGAGTATACCTCAATGACAAAATCAACCATTTGTACTTTACAGGATCTTGGACTGCAATAAGCAGTTACATTAATGCTTTAAAGAATTATGATGTTTAGCTTATTGCATAGACAGCACAGTTGGGCACTGTGTAGTGCTGATGCATGGCCTTGGTTCAAGTCGTTCCTGTGTAGAGTTTATGTGTTCTCCCTGTGTCTGTGTGTGTATCTTCTGGGAGCTCTGGTTTCTTCCCACAGTCCAAAGACTGTGTAAATTGCCACTAGGTATCAATATGAGTGTGTTTGTCTGTGTCTGCCCTGCAATAAACTGGTGGGATAGGCTGAAGCACCCTCCCTAACCCATTAGAATAAGTAGCTGCAATTGCAATGTTGCTGTGTTTTATTAATATTTGATATTAGAGTGATACTGGAATGATATTAGATCACAAATAAAATAAATAAATAAATCATAATAATCAAATAAGTGGGCACATGGGCATGTCAATCTAAAATTTAAGACTCTTAATTTATTAAGACTAAGAATAATTCATGGAGGATTTTAGTGCTAAATGTAAATGTTAAACCTCAAAAAACCTCACCCTTGCTCTTAGCTTAGGAATTCCTTACTTAAATTTCTTTTCATCAGTTACATGACAAGATTTAAGGAGAAACTCTTAGTTCTGAACCTTTACTATTTATTATAATTTACTATAATTTTATACCTTGAAGTCATACACCAGTTATGCCATTGGCTCTACTGCATGAACAAAGCCCTATGGATATTTTGCCTGCCAAGTTGTTTCCATATTCCACTGGAAGATTTTTGTTCAGAACCAGAGGAAGAGGAGTCAGTGAAAGGCCAATGATAATGACATGTCTGTTTTAGGGCATACTTAATAAGCACTCACTCTGAGGGAAACGTGGAGGGTTGTCATTAACGTCTGTGATCACTATGGTCACTGTGGTGGAGCCAGAGAGACCACCCATTTGGCCTGCCATGTCTGTTGCCTTGACAACTAGCTCATAACGGTCCTGTGTCTCCCTATCAAGATCTGCTACAGCCGTCCGAATCACGCCTGTAAAGAGAGTAAGAGAAAAAGGGAAAGTGGAAAGGTCACTTGAGCCAGTTGTAGACATGGTGATGGAGGGAATCAGGATTATTAGAGCCAAATAAAACTTTCTATATCATATGACTGGAAACACCACCAATTTTTAATTTTGTGAGACCTCTATTAAAAAAATTACTTAAAATTAAAATATTTTGGAAAAATTGATTATCAGTTTATATGTGTAGTATAATAAACAATATATATAGTATGCCTCTTGTCTTTACTTTAGTGCAAATAACATACCATCTGTTTATTTTACTCATTAGTGATATACTAAAAAGTGAAAAAAAACTTGTGATAAAGGCTAGCTAAGAAATTAATTAAAATAAATAACAGAAAATGCATTTTATTATGTGATGGTATTTATTATGTTTAATAAATGGTGTTATTTATTGATGGTATTTACCATATTTATATGAGTGACCCAAATTTTATGACATTTAAGGTGTGACACTGACTATAAACACAAATAGAGGGTTAATTTAAAGCAATGCTAGCCACTATAATGTCAGTTACACTGATTTGGACTGCAGTCTCCTCAAACAATATTCAGCTATGTACCACTGCTTCGAAATGGTGGTCTCTGGTCATGTTTGTCATTTGGGAAAGTTCCTTTTTAGCCTCACCATCAAATATTTGCTCTAGTTTATATCAATCATACAATATGACTGATGATTTAAGAATACCCTACAGTTTAGACATTTGAATTAATAATGGAACACATATGACTTTCTGATGTGTGTAATGTTCTTATATAATAGCAATATACCAATATCCTTATAATAACAGAAATGACATTACATTACATTACATTAAATTAATTACATTATTTTTTTACTTACCAATGTATCAATTTTGTAATGGTTACTTAATGATTTACAACAAAAAAGCAATTAAAATATATGCAAGTGTCAGATCTTTAAAAATAACACATAGTATAGACAGGATTACGTCCATTGAATCATCCCAATATCTTATCAAAACACCAGTCCTCTTATTCTCTCTGCTATATGCTTTATTTTCTGTCATTCTGACATCTGACAGAGACAATCCAACAAATTAATAAATACTGTTGTCATACAGTCTTATTCTTCTTCTTACTTTGTATACATGTTAGACTATAGGGAGCTATCTGCATAACAGCTTGTGACTATGGTTGGAACAACAAAGCTGGCAATTGGATCCATGACCTTCTCTTCTGTTGTGTTAAGTTAATTTCTTTCTTAGATTCTAGCACCCTTTTTGGGAGAAAGCTGAGATATTCCATCACCACATTTGTTTGCCTTGATAGCTTTAGCTTGACTTACTGTGCAGTTAATGAGTTAGATACTACTGACACACTGTATATTGATGCTTAGTGACAGCAGTTACCTCATTCTTCTGCTGGGGTTATTTTCCCATTGGCACTATTGTCTCCAAGAATTCATATCCCCTGTGATCTAACTGGTGGGCCAGTGCAAACACACTGCTAGCATAGTTAAGTGGGTCTCCCTCAGCATACCACATGTTCTTCCTAGCCTGCTAACAAATATAATAATAATTAATTAATAAATATAATTAATATAAATAAAATATTTGCAGAAATGTGAGGGGTGTTTGAGTGACTTTCCTCTACTATAACACATATTTTTATTAAATAAAACAAGCTATAGGACTTTCACTGGTAGTGTTTGATTGCTCTGGAAAGAGCATTGCTAAAGTCTATTGCCAAAAAGTATTCACTCCTCTGCCTTCATGCACATATGCGCTTGACAGACTTCCCATTCTTAATCCACAGGGTTTAATATGGCCCATTCTTTGCAGCTATATCAACTCTTCTGGGAAGGCTTTCCACAAGGTTTAGGAGTGTGTTTATGGGAATTTTGACCCATTCTTCAAAAAGTGCATTTGTGAGGTCAGACACTAATGTTGGCCTGGCCTGCAGTCTCCACTCTAATTCACCCCAAGCTCTGTGCACTAAGTGCCTCAGCATCCTCTGACCTGACTTGCTTCCACTTTGTTATAATACCACCGACAGTTGACTATGGAATATTTAATAGCAAGGAAATTTCACAAGTGGACTTTTATTGTATATGTTCACTGCCTTGTTACTGGCCACCTTAAAGTGCTTGCTTATGCACCAATACCAGTTAGGGAACACAACAATGTAGCACCTGATCAGATCAGTGGTTCCTGACAAGGTTGCAGTGATACAAAATTTTTACCATGGGCTTGCAGGAATCTCAAGACTGTCATTCTGAAAAGGGACACCCCACTGTTCACTACAAAAGGTCCTACTTAATGTATGTCCTTGTTCAGAAAAAAAGACATTGGTTTCCCATTAATTCTAGATTTGTGAGGACTGAACTGGTTATGGATATAAAAGTTGACAAATGTAAATCATGCCATGCAATCACTGGACATTGGTGGATCTCAGTGATGCCTATTTTCACATTCTTATCACTCTAGAGCACAGACGATTTCAAAGTTTAATCTTTGGATAATTTCAAAGTTTAATCCTTAGATCAGCATTTAGAATGTTTTACTAAAATAATTTCTCTAATTTCCTACTTATCCCAGTCATCAAAATGTGTAGTAGATCCCTTACCTACATGTTTCTTCAAACAAATTCTACTAAAAGCACTCAGACCTTTTCTAAAATAATCAATTATTCCCTTGGGTATATATCCAATCCCTTAAACTAGCAGTTATCAAACTCCTGAATAAAAAACTGACCACAACCCCTGTCAGCTGTCAAAATATAAGCCAATATCGAACCTCACTTTATTTCCAAGATCCTCAAAAAAGTTGTAGCATATCAGTTCTCATACCTACATAGGAATAGCTTTCATAAGATCTATCATTCGGGATTTAGGTCTTTATAGCACTGGTTAAAATGGTTAATAACCTACTTCTGGCCTCTGATTAAGGTTGTGTGCCTTGCCTGTGTTGCTAAACTTTAGTGCACCTTTTTACACCTCTGATCACACAATTCTTCTTCATACAATCATAGAAAATGTTGGAGTTGGGAATGGCCCTCTGTGTTCAGGTGTTATTTGTAAAAGGCAATGGTATATTGTCTACAAAGGAGGGTGCAGGTTTTCCTTCCAGTCAAGCAGGAGCCACACCTCATTCCACCTGTTTTTAATCAAAGGATCTAATCAGTGGATCTTGATCTTGGACCAAGCTTCTGCTTGGTTGGAAAGAAGACCTGCACCCACATAAGCCATTTGTGTATAAAATTGCACACCAATGGTCTAAGGGGTTGCCCATCACACAGGCCTCCTCTCACCAGAGGGTCACTGCACTCTAATCAACATGATCACCACCAGGTGCACTCAGTCTATTTAAGGGACTTGCAGAAAGTCATTCTCTGCAAGGTCTTCGGTCTTCGTTTTATAACATATGAGTCTGTTTAATTGTTTTTTTCCAATCAAAAAAAAAAAGAAAACAAACTTGGAACTAAAATAAGTCAAGTCAAGTCAAGTCAAGTAGTTTTTTATTGTCATTTCGACCATATACAGTGTTGTACAGTACATAGTGAAACGAAACAACGTTCCTCCAGGACCAAGGTGCTACATAAAACAATAAACAGTACATACGACGTAAAGTGCACGAGTGCTACACATGTGCAATGACGCAGGACGATTTACATTAAATACACAAGACAATATACAATAAATACACTAGACAGTGTGACTATGTGTAAAGACAAGAGTGAGGATTGTAAGTTGCTAGTTTAAGGGGTTAATTTAAATCCTTGCTGTTGGTTAATTGCATTGAAACAAAAATGTATGTTTTTTTCCCTCAACTAATCTCTACCCAGAATATCTGTAGCATTTCTATCATTACCCTGGAGAAAAATGTCCTGTTCTGAGAAAATAACAAAGTCTGTTGACTTCATTATCTCTTATAATAGAAGTCCAAGGGCAGTTTTTGAACTCGTTAGGGAAGTGTTTTAAATACTTCATTATATAACCTAATGCAAATCTGTTAAACTCAACTAGAAAAAATTACTCAGGAACCAAGAAACTGTTCTTATGTAGTTTTAGGCAACTTTACATGTATAGATACAGTGATTCTGATTACTGTGATGCCCTGGGTTTATGAATTCCTCTATGATCCACTGCTGCTGTAATCATAAACACTGTCCCAGCACTCTTATTCACTGTAGGCCATGTTCAGAATTGTTCCACATTATGTCAGTGTTTACACAGGAAATGTTACAAGTGTTCAGTGTTAGGTTGCACAGCTGCTTGAGTCAGTTTTTTTGGCTACCTATTCAGATCACCTGCCGTTAATTCATGTCTCTGAAATTACTACAAAGTAGAAGCATCAGAGATCAGGTTTTTCCAAAGATTCCAGAGCACTGCCTTTAAATACAAGCTTTTGTCATTGAGCCTGAGAATCAGGGATAGAAAATGCAGACAGAAATAGTTCATAGTGGTTGTAATGCTTGTAATAAACATATAATAAATGTAATAAATTTATATATAATACATGTATAACAAATGTAATACCTAGTAATGGAAAAGCAAGAGACACATCAAAAATGAAGAATAAAAAAGACTAATGTGATAATATATGAATAATGTAAGACTAATGTGATTATATATGAATGAGAAAATGGCTTGCCTTAAATAAACTAATCGAATCAGAATCTAGTTCATTGTCATTATATTGCTGCAGGAATTGTCATAAATGTAACTCTGCCAATATTACAAAATAATGCAAAGAATTGTGAATTATGCAGAACTGAGACATGCCGCTGTTTTAGGCAAACTCTACCTCATATACAGCACGGTGCAAAAGTCTTAGGCACCCTATGTATTTTTAGATACAACTTTTGTTGATTGATGCTTTTTTTGAGTTATATATTATTGAGACAGTCCAGAAAGACTTTATATTTCAAAACACTACTTTTCCAACAAAAATTAATTGTTACACAAAAATGTTGTATGTAATGTATGTCAGTAACGAAAGCAACACACAGAGCACTTTTCAGAGAAAAGCATAATGAAGTCTGCTGGGGGTTGCATGCAAAAAAAAAAGAAGTAAGTGTGACTGTGAAAGTCTCCAGAAGAGCTGTGGCAGATTCTCCAAGACGCTCAGTAAAACATAACTGCTAATTTCCTTTTAAACCTGCACAGATTGTACCTGGGAACAGAAGGCACAGGCACTTTAAGAAAAAGGCACAGCAAATATGGACTTCCTTTAGTTTATTACAGTTTACTGCTCTTTGTAGTGTTTTCTTTTATGTAGAAACTTCTTCATTATTTTCAAAGGCGTCTTTGCTTTACAGCGAGTCTTTACATGTGCCTAAGACTTCTGAATCATACTGTACACTAATTAGCTGTAAGTTTTACTGAGAGTCTTACTGAGAATCTGCCACAGCTCTTCTGGAGACTTTGACTGTCACACTTACTTCTTTCTTTTGCATGCAAAACCCAGCAGCCTTCATTATGTTTTTCATCTGTTATGTAATGTGCTGCTTTCATTACTGACATACAAATATATTTGTCTAACATTACATTTTTCGTTGGAAAAGTAACATTTGGAAATATAAAATCTTTTTGTACTGACTCAATAATGCAGAGTTAAAAAACATCAACAGTAATAAGTTGTACCTAAAAACAATAGGCTGCCTTTTGCACAGTTCTGTATAATTCTCGGGTAACTTGTATGTGTTAACTTGTATGTGCACTTAAATCTGTATTTACAGCTGAGTGTGTACAGTTGCAGTATTAACTCCTCGCTATATGCAGCTCATCTGCGTCCTGATTTCTGTAAAGCTGCTTTGTGACACTGTCTATTGTTAAATGCGCAATGTCATAAAATAAAATATAACTGAAGTATATGGTACCTAATGCTCTTCCTGAAAGCCAGGCTTTAATGTCAGTGATAAATTACACGGATTAAACCTTAATTCACAATTATAAGCAAGGAAGATTTTTCAGGGTTCTAAATACTGTACAGTATGTTGTGTTGAGCATAAAGGATTATTAGTCCAGCAACTGGCCTCTTCCTTTCATTATTAATTTTTTTCCGTAAGTTAACGGTTTGTCAGTTCCTGACTGAACGATTCCGCTCACTCTACAGATAGACATAACATTAAAAAAAACAGAAGTATACTTTCAAGGCATTCACAAGCAAATTAGCGAAGATTTTAAAGTGAAACAAGGTTAACATGAAAGCTGGAAACTAAAGCGTGTTTAAGACTTAAAGAAATGATCTCGGGTTTAAAATCCTTTCAGAGCTGGAACATATTGGCAGTGAGCTTAATATATCCTCAAAGGCATATTTGTCATAGACTGCATTACTGCTGCAGGGATTATGTTTAAGCACTTAAATCTTAATGGTTAGGTTCTGTCTGCGTGTTGAACGTTATAGTGACATGGTAATGACAGTTCATATGTGAAAGAGAGTAGGATTATGACACACGTTTAAACATGAATTTGATCCATGCTCGTGGGTTTCTTTTCACTTGTAAATGAATCAGAGATGAAAATGTTTACAATCTGGACAGGACTGTAAGGACATACCTCAGTGTGTGCGTTAATGTGCGTATCGTGTAGCATAAGCGTTTCACAGGCAATGCTGACCACTTAGAAACGACTGCAAATAAGGCTTTACTTAAGAAGTGTATAGTGTTACGGAGTATAGTGATATGCTTGAAGGAAACTGCCTCTTTGAGATCAACCCAATCTTTTGCTCTGCAGTTTGTTCTTTTTGCTTTTCCTCCAGATGGCTATCAAATTCCACTCTGCTGCCCTGAGCACTGACTGTCCCAATCAACATTAATAATGAATGCTCCAGTTCATTCCTCTATCTGACAATCAAGCCCATCCCTTTGCTACCGCTTTCTGTGTTACTTTATACCTTGGTATTAAAGCAGCAGCCAGTCAGAGCTGGATTTGAGGAGCTGGATTAGCAGTATAAGTGTCTGTGCATATGTGGAGGTTCTCAGTTTAAATGAATAATCATTGTGCCTGTAGTTGTCTTGTGTATACACACACACACACACACACACACATGCACACAGGCATACACATTCATTCAGCACTTTAAACTGGTACAAACTGTCAACAGCCTGAGGGAAGAGATGGTGTCAGTGTGAGTGTGGAGTTATTAAATGTGGAACGAGTGAGAAAGTGAGAGACCGAGAGAGAAAGATTTGATCTGATGCACCATACAGGGTACATTTTGATCATCACTCACAAGTCAGTGGTGCTCTAGGATTTGTCTTCCTTTAACATATTCCTTATTACCACGTCTCTCTGCACAGTGCTTTCATTTTAGGCGATCACAAGAAAATTTTGCAAATAAATAACGGATTAAATTACAAAACATCATACACTGGGGGTGTAAAGTATAATCAGCACACATCCCACATAAATATGACTGCCGCAGGTTACAGGCAGTCATATAGGTTTTGGCAAACCTTCTTCTTCTTCATCTTCTATTGTTAATGTTATCATATACTTCATCTTCATCAATCCATATGAATCTATATGGATTTCGCTCCACATGTCTGATATGGAATATAAGGTTTGTGTTTCTAAGTTGTGTGTTGGCTTTCATGCTAATACCCCCTGAAATGCTCTATCTATCTATCTATCTATCTATCTATCTCTCTCTCTCTCTCTCTCTCTCTCTCTATCTATCTATCTATCTATCTATCGGATGCAACAGTGTATGTCAATAGTGTAATCAAGCACATAAATATCTATTCCTTGAGCCCACAGACTACTTTGTGACTCTTATTTCACACTGCCCTCTAGTGGTGTGTTTTCTGTCTTCAGGTCTGAAAAAATGCTGTAAACTAAGAATGCTTTCAAAACTGGAAGGGTTAATACTTTATTTTCACCATTTAACAAAATGCAGTGAATGAACAGAAAAGAAATGTAAATCAAATCAATATTTGGTGTGAGCACCCTTTGCCTTCAAAACAGCATTAATTCTTCTAGTTGCACACAGTTTTTGAAGGAACTCGGCTGGTAGGTTGTTCCAAACATCTTGGAGAACTAACCACAGCTCTTCTG
>JAOVYV010000035.1:6318592-6333345 GCA_025674545.1 Hassar affinis | reverse complement strand
GCCTAGCCGGCCACATAGGGCGCAAGGCAGGAACAACCCTAGACAGGGCGCCAATCCATCATAGGGTACACACACTCGCGCACACACTCACACACTAGGGGCACTTTAGAGACACCAATCAGCCTAACGTGCATGTCTTTGGACTGTTGGAGGAAACCGGAGTACCCGGCGTAAACCCACGCGGACACGAGGAGGACATGCAGACCCCACACAGAAAGGACCCAGAGCGCCCCACCCGGGGATTCAAACCCGGGACCTGTTGAAGCATATAACAACATTTAATGAATATTTTTATTTATATTTATACATACATATATTTATATTTTTAATGACTTATTTTTAGCTGTAGATAAACAGTACATTTTGCTTTCAGCTGTTGACACACCATCTGAGATGCCAGATGAGATTTAACACGTTAGCTGTTTCTATTCAGCTCCAAAAAAAGTCGTGAAGTGTGAAGCAGCGCCATCTGGTGCCTTGGCTCAGTACTGCCCCGTGACAACGTGTTTATGAAACGATAAGAGAAAGCAAAATGCCAACCGACAGCAGGCGTAGAAATGAGCACACGCAATACATATATATATATATATATATAGAGAGAGAGAGAGAGAGAGAGAGAGAGAGAGATTTCCATGAATTTTAGGAGTGCCTTATCTTATAAATATGCATATGCACCCTGTATAATATATGAATAGCATAGCAACTGCAAACCCAGGATCCCATATGCCTGTTTAATAGCTATGGTATTGTCCTGGTTTCAGGCTTTCTTCAAGCCCTGACTGTATAGTCTTACATTTCAAAGCAACACGTAAGCCAAATTATTATATAACAGCAGCAGCAAAGGGTGTTGGTCCGTAGATTGCACTGGGTGAATCACCGTCTTGGTTTATGGTGACACGTCATTAAAATCTCCTTTGCATCACTCTCAGTGATTTTGCAGATGCACATTTTGCGTAGGTGCATCCTGTGCATCCCAGGGTTGCTTCTCAGAGCAGCCTTTTGCATTGGTAGGTTATGCAAACGCACTCCACGCGCTTCGTGTAGCCCACTGTTAAACCACAGACGTGCCCTTTGTGACTTTCATCGCCTTATGCATTCTTCTCCTCTCATCTCATCTCAATCATGGCAGTGATGCCATTTTGAACGCAGTGCTCGTGCTGATATCCATGTCCGTTCCTATGACGTTACGAGCCGTTCACGCAAACGATTGTGGTGCGTGAAGAGAGTGTCGCGTGCCCAGACCGGGCTGTGTGTGTGAGAGCGCCGTGGCTTTGCGCACCTCGCGCACGCAGTGTGTGTGAACAGCACGCGCGCTGCAGCAAAGGGCGCTCCGAGCACGCGGCAGACACACCCAGAGGAGAAAATGCTCTCCACTAATGCGCAAGTACACTCCAAAGAGCTTGAGATGAGCATTGCTTGCGCGAGTCGGAATAAGTGTCCAGCTCGAGAGAAGAAGATTTTTTATTTGCTTCAAAGGCAAATCATGCCTGCTATGAGCCGAACTCGAACAATATTCATGATAAAAACCGAGAGTCGTCTGTGCACTGCGCTCTCTCGAGCCGGCGCGTGCTTGTGACAACAATCATGCACCAGGCAATTGCTCTACTGTTTTTTTTTTCTAACGGGTAGCGGAGCGACACACAGAAATCACCACAATCATAGGTAACGTCTATTATTATCCTTTTTTTGTTCGTTTAACCGTCAATAAATGGTATTCACATTATTTGGAATGCGTTGTGTTTTGCGGGCAAGATGGCGCCGGGCAGTCAGGTGACCTTGTGTTTTTTCCCCTCCTGCCCGATGCGGAAGTGAATTCCCCTCCTCGAATGCTATTGGCTGGTTTGAACTCCGTCGTGATAAGAATGGCTTCGTGGTTGGAGTGTGCCATGTGGCAGTCAAATGCATGTGACAAAAGTGTTTTTAAAGACGAAGGGAGCGACGGAGATCTTGTTGGATCTGTAAGTGCCACTGAGGGCACCAGAGATAAAGACCAGTCGTCTAATGGGCATGCAATCGCTATGAAGTCGCAGTGTAATAATGCAATAATGGCTTTAAAGTGTGTATGCAATTTACAGTTTCATCTGTGCATCCAAGCCGATGTGTTTTCTTTGCACCCTACGCATCAGGATGTTATATTTATTACTAAATTGAAAAAAAAAAACACACACACCAACACAACAACGTGTGCATTGCATCCTGTTTTATGCGTCTAAAAAAGCAGCTTTGTGTATACTGTAGGCCTAATTGACTTTTTTCCCCTTATTTTTTTAAGTTAAACTGGTGCTTGCCATTGTGCACTCCCTCCAGAATCGACTTTCAAAGGGGGAGGGGTTCATTTCTCCTGACAGCGTGCCGTATAACATCCTCAACTGATTGATGCAATAAATAATGTGTTTCATGCTGAAGCATTAGCAGCTACATTTCTGCCTGCTTGTCCAGAGTAGTAGAGCTAATGCCGTATTCCTCACTGTGTCTCTCTCCACATCATGTTGCATGATGATTCAGTTGACTGAATATTTCTTCTTTCCTTCCTTTCAACACTATTGTAAGTGTATAGGTGTCGTCCTCATCTATAAAGAAGACCTCTTGCTTATATAGCAACCCGACTATATCTGCGTTTAGTTTAATCTTTGGCGCCTTCATCACTTCTTTGGGTGATTTTAACGCATACATGTCACCCGTCACCCTAAAACAGACTTTACTGGATCAACCAAACCCTCCCCCTGTATGTAAACCCCACCCGATTTCAGGTCGGGCGCTCATTGGTGGAAGGTCTTGCGCTCGATCCGTTTAGACTTGATTGCGCGTTTCTGATTGGTCCGCGGTGACGACAATCCCACACCCAAGATCCCGCCTCCTGCAGGCGTCAAGTTTGGCAGACTGGCAAGCTCTAGTTTGTAAAGGGGCTATAGCTGAATGTGCAGCGAAGACTCCCAAGTCTTAACTGCGCTCTTTTTTAGTAAATCCGTCACTCAGAGACCCCCAGGATGGATATGAAGAAGAGGATTCATCTGGAATTGCGTAACCGAACACCGTCGGACGTAAGCTGCTTTACGAGTTACCGACTTGGAAGATTTTTTTTTTAGAGAAAAACTAAAATCGCTGCTAGAATAACCTCTGCGCCGGGAGGTAGACGGACAGCGGTAGATGTGCACGCCGTCAACTTGATGTGCTGAATGAAAAGTTTGAGGTGACTTTGTTAACGCGGGGCCGCGGTCATAGTTAGGAATAAGTCGATGTGTTTACACACGGAGCACCGGGGCTTTCGCAGTTTGCTCGGTTTGCTCAACTTTTGAAGGCGTCTGATCGATCGGCTCTGCTCTGAAACTGTAACAGTAACGCGCATTGTGTAGCCAGCCTATAAACAAGGGAAGCGGCGTGAGAAGCCATATTTGTAACTTTGTAGCCCCGATCGCGCCCTTTTCCTTCATCACTGGGGCTGCAAAAGAATCAGCCCTACCAGGTTTTATCCGTTCCCAAATTAATACTAGTCATCTCTGATCACCGGGTGAGTTGAGCAACTTGTGGGACAAATTTAAATCGCTGTCCAGGCGGCTGGTAGGACCGGTAGCGATCTGTCCAGTCTACAGTTTTATTGCATTACTGTATTTAATTTTATGACAAATACACATCGACCAGATCATCATGCACCATATCTGAGCGTTAGGAAAAAAATCCCACGTTATCCGTTTTATATATATATATATATATATATATATATAAAACCCATGTATATGTATATATATATATATACGTGTATGTGTGTGTGTGTGTGTGTGTGCGCGCGCGCGAGTGCATGCTGTGTGGAGCACAACCACGCGATTGCTGTTCAATTTTCGGTCTCATCTTTACATCGAGTTGCGTAAAGGCGCGCGCGAAAAACCCCCCATTAAAACTGCATTATGTCGGCACTGAGGATGTTACGAGTCAGGAATTTAGACCCGCATATATCCCCGATGTGCTCGCTTACATTACAGACGAGCCGTCTGCGCGCTGTGAAGTGCGAGCTGCGTTTTTTGGCGACAGATTATTCCAATGCAACATTACCGAGATCCCCGAAAGCAGCGCGTCTGACGTCCAAACGCCGCGTTTACCCGCCTGGTAAATGCACGCAGACTCCTTCACAGGCGTCCTTTCTGAGCCTGTGTGATGTCCGAGCTGTAAACTAATGTGCTGGAGACGTTTTGAGGCACATGGCTGGTGCTCGGTATTTCTATGTTTGTGTGAGGAAGCGCTACGCAACTCGGAGCGGCGCTGCTCCAGTTCCGACATCTAGGACAAGCCGCCATTTTAACCAGCAACAAAGACACACGGCGTTTAATCGACTAACTGTGCCGCTCCTGCAGTCCGAGCAGCTGCTCGTTACAGCCCGTCGTCGAGTAGAATACCGAGCGTGTCCTGTTTTCGAAGTACGCTTTAATAATTTGTGTAATATATAAATAAATAAAGTGAAATCCTTGCGTTTTCGACACGAGCTCGGTAGCATTTCGGCTGTCGTGTTACCTGCCCCTCCTACTCCTGAATTCTTTAGTCCCTGTCTGGACTCCTGGGACAATTTAAGGCGATTTGACTAACTTGTCCAAACCTGGCCGCTTCGGCGCCATATTCAAGCTTTTGTCCTGTCTTTTTTTTTTGTGGAAATAAATGTCTGTTTGGAAGGTTTTTAAGTGCTGAGAGCGAACAGACGCGGCTGGTTGCGGAGACAGCCATTTTGTTGTGTAAGGGCAGAAAAAACGCGGCGAGTCAAAGCGAGCGCAGCTGATACGAATAATCGGTCATTGCTGTACACTGCTGATTACTGGAGCCTAATCGACACCATGGAACAGCCCCACTGAGGCGATACACTCCCATTCCTTCACCCAGAGCATTCATCTTGCACATTGATCCTGAACGGTTGCCCTTAATAATCTTATTGTCTAGATATTTTCACTCAGGATAAATGTGCGCTTCAGTCACAGAGACAACGTGGTTGTGTTTGGCTCACTACTGGCCTCTTGATTGTGTGAGGGTTCAGGTTCATTAACCATCCAGGACAAAAAAAATTGTAAAACTTCCACATGTTGAATCATGATGTTCTCATATACTTTACATCTGTTTAATATCAGAACACGTGTAGAAATACGTAATTTCTGTAACATCTCGTGTGGAAAATCACGTTTGCTTTTCCTGTACAATCCCCTTTGAGTAACCGTTTCTCATATCGTAAGCTCAAAATGATAAATGGTTCTATCCAAAGTGCGCAAAAGAGGTATTAATCATGTTCGAGTTATATAGAGAGATGACTTGTTCATTAGGAATTGTAATAGAAAACATCCCCTGTAATCCAAGCAAGCTACACTCTGAGTCAAAAGCTGACAACAGCAGTGATCTGACTCAATTTAAGCTTGCAACATGAACCAGAAGCCAGTCCAACACCAAGCACACTCCACTAATGGAGAGGTGCAGAGTTGGAGACTTGTACACATCTTGAGCTTGGTTTTATTTCCATTTTGTCAGTTTTATTGGCACACCAACACCCTTTGTCTTTTATCAGGTGAAAGAACTTGTGCTCGACAACTGTAGGTCAAATGAAGGCAAAATCGAAGGCCTTACAGACGAGTTTGAGGAGCTGGAGTTTCTAAGCACAATCAACGTCGGCTTAACTTCGGTCGCCAACTTGCCCAAGCTTAACAAACTCAAAAAGGTACACACGTGGTAATGTTCGTGCATTAACCAAATGACTGTTCATTACATTTCACATTGTAGTTGAATCTATACTCAAGACTGTGTTTTGTTTGCAACAGCTCGAGCTCAGTGATAACAGAATCTCGGGTGGTTTGGAGGTACTGGCAGAGAAATGTCCCAATCTCACTCATCTCAACCTCAGTGGCAACAAGATCAAAGATCTCAGTACCATCGAACCCCTGGTGAGTTTTAAGGCCACAGAGGCCATACACCTTTATGGAAATGAATAAGAATGCCCTAATGGCTTTCTGAGCTGTAATATATGTCTATGTTATATTTGTAGACTAAATATTAACTGTTGTAGACCTGCAGCTATTTATGTATGCATCCTTTGTACTTTGTCATTAAACCCATGTGCCAGTGTTGTAATGAAGCAGTCATATAACATCAAAGTTCTCCGTCTGGTTTTATGTTTCACCTGCTAGAACCATTTCTGTCCCTTTTTCCCCTTTGGTTTATTTTTAATAGTTTAGCACAACACTGACATTAAAAACACCTTCTCTGATACACTGGAGAAGCTAAACTGGTTTTATCTTGTTAAAATAGTATTAGTAATTTACAATTTACATGTTTGTGTAATGTAACTATTTGGGCCTTAAATATATGATCAATCCACAGTTAGGTTGTGTTTGTATTGTGTATGGTGAGCCAAAGAAATGACAAGTTTAGCATTTTTCTGTGCTTAGTTGAATTATGGCAATGTATTTAATACGTTCACAGGTTTAATATAAACAATAAAATAAATAATGCAAACCTAATTTCCTGTTTCAACAGAAAAAATTGGAAAACCTTAAAAGTTTAGACCTGTTCAACTGCGAGGTGACAAACTTAAACGACTACAGAGAAAACGTCTTTAAGCTGCTGCCTCAGTTGACGTACCTCGATGGCTATGACAAAGAGGATAAAGAGGCACCTGACTCTGACGCAGAGGCCTACGTTGAGGGATTGGATGACGATGAAGATGAAGATGATGGTACTGTTTATTCATTCCTGATTGGGTCAGCGTGATCTTATTAACCACATGTGCACCATATGGATGCATGATATGACCAATTATTTATATATATATATATACACACATATGAATACTCATTATATTTTATAAGGGTTGATTGACAATTTTGTTGCATTTGGCAGACGTAGATGAGGAGGAGTACGATGAAGATACAGCTCCAGGAGATGAAGACGAAGAAGAAGGAGAAGAGGAGGATGAGGAGGAAGGGGAGGAAGAAGAAGAGGAAGATGTCAGTGGAGAGGTGAATGCTGCCGCACTTGTATATTCACTGTATTTACTGCTTTATTCAGTATTTTTGAATCTGAAGGGTTGTTTTTCTTGTGTTAGGAGGAGGAGGAGGAAGATTTAAATGATGGGGAAGTGGATGACGAGGATGACTATGGTAAGCAAATGAGCTGTTTTTATTTAGCCATTTGGCCTTAATGTACCACAGAAGGACGTTGGAAGCTTTTCAGTTGCAGTACATTATTAAAGGAGAATCCTGCCTGAAATGATTTCCGCATTGAATTTAGTTATGATGGAAATGGGAACTATTTACTTTTACATTATATCATTAATGATATAGGTTATGGCATGTAAAAAACATTATTTCAAATTGAGGTGTGTTGGAATTAGATTTTACTGCTGAAGGACTTGTAAGAGTAACATTACTGCTAAAGGCGATCTTATTAGGTTTGCTTCCCGAAACAAATATTAGCATTCATTTTTATATTAACAATTAAAAATGCAAAAAAAAAAAAAAAAGTGAAAACATGTTAACAATGGTGGAATTCTCCTTTAAGATGTACTTAATATGTAGACTAATGTGAACATATTTGCTTATGAATGAATGACTGTTCAGTAGAATTAAAAAAGTGCTTTTTCGCTATTTGTTGCAGAGGAGGAGAGGGGACAGAAGAGGAAAAGGGAGTTGGATGAAGAAGGAGAGGAGGATGATGACTGAACATGCACTCTCGGGTTCCCTTTGTGATCTGACTGTTTTAACCCTCTGTTTCTATGTCCTAATGTAATTTTGCGGTGGTTTGGGGAGGTATGCAAATGGTAGGGGTGGGTTAGTAGAGATATGAGGACACAGATTAAATATTAGGTTTTTTGTTTTACTTTTTTTTTGTTTTGTTTTGTTTTATTTTTTCATTTTGTTTGACCCCATTCTTTTTCTCTTAAACCTCTACAGACGGCTGGCAACACAGTAGTGGAAAGTTCCTTTTGTCCGCAACAAAACTGAGTTTGCTCTTTGTAATTTTTATTTTCTCTTTACTGTTGATGCCTATACAGATTGCTGGGTATGACTTATGTATTTAAATGACAAAAAAAAACCAAAAACCTTTTAAAAACAGCATGTCTGGCTCTTTTAAATTTGACTACTGGATTTCAAGAGGGTTTTCTTACCCACCTTTTTTAAAATCACACCTTTTTGTTTGTGTACATTGCATCTCTCGTTTTTTTTTTCCGTGTTATCATCATGTGACGTGCTGTCCAGGCACAGAGGAGGCACCGGAACCTGCACAGTACAACCTCTCAATGTGATTATTTTATTTTATTATTATTATTATTATTTTTTAATGTTTAGAACTGAATGTCTGCCCTTGTCAAATGACTCCTAGAAACCCTTTCTCTTCTTGCGTGGATAGTTCAGAGGTCTCGTGTTCTTTGTAAATAATGACCAAATATATTTTTTTCTATTCCCTTTGATAACGGCAGACATTTTTTCACCATTAATCTCAGTTGTAACAATTAACTGTAATAAAACGAATGAAAACACATGCAGCTGTAAAGTAATTTTGGCAAGCAGTGATCCAGCAGAATGTACTGAGCTCATGATCACCGTGAAACCGCTTTGATTTCTCCATCCAGGTCATTAATTACTACATTAATGTATGAAACTTACATAGCTGGGGTTAAGCTCACTACATATAAGTTTTAAGAAGCTCCATCAAAATCAACCGTTGACAAAATTGTAATTGTAAGCTCAGGGAAAGGATATCAGCTTGTATTTTTTTTGTGTGTTCTTTTTGTCTGGATATTTGTGTGAATATTCAGAGATACTTTTGGGTTATTTAAAGCGAAGGAATTCTGAGCTGTTCGAGGGTTCTAAATTCTACATTTTTGTGAATATTATTTTTTTTCCTCAGTCTGGATATTTTGTAAATATTCAGAAATTATACTGAAATTATTTAAAGCAAAGGCATTCTGACCTGTATTCTGACCTCTAAATTATACCTTTTTGTTTTTATTATTAAACTGGAAAAAAATTAGATGTGACTGAGAAAGAAGTCAGCATTCTTGTTGATAAGGAGTGAATTGGAGTTGTCTATGAAGGCGGTATTAAATCATTTGTTACTCCAGGTTAAATCACAGTGATATTCTACAGTGTTATTTCTATTTATGAACTAGTCAAACACGAGGCTTCACACAGTTGGAAGGATAAAATATTGAAGCTCATAGAAGGTCAATATCCTGTTCAGTGTATAATTTTGTCTGCCGCGTGGGACAGATGGACTCTGTTCGACTTTGGCCTGGCTCATGCTGATGGCACCTAGTGGAGAAAATGGGTATTGTGTAGAAATGACTCCAAGGGCCCTGAGTACACGGGGCCCATGAGGCATTACAGAGAACAAAAACATATCCAGCAATTTGAGGAAAACTGGCTCATACTTAACACCCAACATTTATACTGGTATAATTCTTAAGTATAACACTTAGTGAATATGAATGAATTTAGTGAGGCTTTGATAAACCCTAATCTCTCATTTTTAATATGTTTATCCCATTTAAAGGAATGCAGCGATTCTACATGGGTGTATTGATGCAAACTTTTCATCTGAGTAGAACAGTAATTCAGCTGTGGCATAGTTACATAAGGAATAAAACGCCGTGGGGTTTCACAGAAAAGTTTGAAGATTTACCATTTTTTACGTAGTAATGAATAATGCAAAAGTTTGATCTATTTATCTATTTTTTAGACGTCTAGTCTTGTGGAACATCCACAATACAAGTTAGCACATGTTAACACTTAGATTTTAGCAGATATAAAGAGTTCCATCACCTGCCACATGTTTTGCTCTCCCTGGTTAAGTTAATGCTACAGAAAAGATGCACATGGTCAGGTTTTCAAGAAACTAGAAAATGCAGAAGTCCTCCATCCTGAAGATAAAAGTTCTGGCACTGGAGACTCCTTCCATAAATGTTAAATAAATTTGTCTTTACAGAAAGCGTCACCATATCAAGGATTATACACCATTCTTTGTTAAATAACAGTTTCCCTATCCCATTTTAAATAACCCATTTATTATTTAGCTTAGATTATATGGAGCATCTACTCTACTGGTGACTTAGCTGTTGAATTAGCTGTTACTATAGAAACAATGGTTCATCAGAATGTGCACGTTAATATAAACTGATGATTTGGTTTGCAGCTGGCACAGCTGTTCATTAGAGCTGGTGTTATAGAAAAGTAATCAACACTTTCTGTTCAATCTGATTTGAGAATTCAACAGTGCATTGGTATAAACAATAACAATACATGCCTCAGGGGTTGTTCAGCACAGTGTTTCGTAAGAGGTGGCCCCCTGGATCAGTGGACCTCCAGGTCTTGAGCTGAGATACTCAACAGGATGGAAATGTTTTCATCTTCTCTTGTTTACTATTCATGAAGCAGGAATAAGCCAAGACTTGAAAGAAAGTCAGACTATTTAATGAGACATAATTTTATGAGAAATGTTTCCTGCATGGTCTGTAGTCAAACATCAGACTGCTCTCTGCATCTCTGACCAGTCCGGACCAGCTCTCTGCATCTCTGACCAGTCCAGACCAGCTCTCTGCATCTCTGACCAGTCCAGACCAGCACTCTGTGTCTCTGACCAGTCCAGACCAGCTCTCTGTGTCTCTGACCAGTCCAGATCAGCTCTCTGTGTCTCTGACCAGTCCAGACCAGCTCTCTGTGTCTCTGACCAGTCCAGACCAGCTCTCTGCATCTCTGACCAGTCCAGACCAGCTCTCTGTGTCTCTGACCAGTCCAGACCAGCTCTCTGTGTCTCTGACCAGGGTTTAAAGCAGCAGATGTGGATTTATGAATGAAGTAAGATCTCATTTCTCATCACTTGTACACACATTGTCTGATGAGCACACCAAATGATATACCATCAGAAAAATTGTACTTCTATCAGTGAGGTCAAATGTGACAAAGGAGAGGGGTGCGTGAATCCGGGCTCAGCAAGGCAACCTCAATTTGAGTACTTCACATTAGCTCACCTTTTCAAGTATTAAATATGACATTAGTAGAAATATGTGTATATATACTGTTTATATTCTTGGGTGATTTACATGAGAGGGTCAAGAAAGAATGAACTACAAACGAGTCCCTTCATGCTTTCAAAAAAAAAAAATAAAGGCCAGACAGCTTGGTTAAAAAGTACAATTATTAACCACCTACACAATGAAGACTTCCAGCTGGTATGCTATATGTCCTGCAAGCAATCTTAATATAAAACGTTCACATTTTCTTCTACTTACTATTGCCTTTTAAGAGTTTGGCCATTCTTACTTACTAATCACTCACTACTTTCACCTTTCTTTTCATCTAACAATGCCTAAAAACATGCTTCTCTATCATCATTACGTTTCACTCCACTGAATTCTGGAAAATTAGTTCTAAGCTATATCTTTCCTTTTCACTGGGATGGTCCCTTCAAGACTTCATTTAATATGTAGGCTACACTTCATCCGAAAATGTGGATATGGTGTTTATATATCTTTAAGGAGCAAAATTGGGCCATAATTATTTTAATAGAGATTTAAAGGTACATTAGATGGACCTACTTGATAAAAGATAAATACTAAAGGTACAAGAGCATGCCCTTGTCCTTCTCACCCCAGTAACAAGGAAAGGTAGAGTTTAGTACCCTTTCACCAATCACCTGCTTTAGAACATGAACACACTTCCTGAAGCTTATTTTTGTGAAAACACTCTCAGGTTCAATTCTAGGTGTATATGGTGTTACTACATTAGTTATGAGTTGTGTTCTGTTAATGCTATCTACATTAATTCAGCTTGGCATTGTGCATACCGAGCCTCTGAACAACCCAAGATAAGTAAAGTACACGCACTGTATGTAAGTACTCGTTTGTTTCACTACTTTAGAATGTGATTAAAAGTTGCTTTGGCTTGTTGCAACCTCAGAACGGAAACTTGAACACTACAGAAAAGAGATTTCCTCAGCCTTTTCCTTCCATCGGCAATCTTTAGATATTAAAGGAACAGTTTGTAATGTTTAGATCCCTCTGCTGCCTGCAAAGTGAACTGCAATTAACACCTAACCATAACTCTCTGTTAAAACGGTGTATTCTGATTGAGCTGCAAAAGTTGCAGAGACGAGGAACTCTGTTCCATTTGGAATGGAGCCTATTTCTGGGATCTGAAATGAAGAGACTAGCCAGGCCAATTTGCATGGCAAAAATGAGATTAAATGACACATTACAAACTGCACATTCAATCCAAACTCCCCTCCCAAGCAAATCATACTTATTGCATCGTCAAGTTCAACTTCAACACGCATAAAAATTACAAGACAAGCGAAATGATTTCTAGAAGACGTATTTGGTTGACCAGCTAATGATCTCTGTCTCTACATCCATGGTTAAAGTTGAGATGAATGAGCTTAATTATTTAAAACAATGTGTAATTGAGGAAAATAAATAATTACAAGTATAAAGAAAACACACAAAATATTATACAGTTAATGGTTTGTCTCACGTAACCTGTCAAAGCCATTCCAATTCAATACTGCAGATTTGGCAGCCCACATATCCACAACAGAGGAGAAATAGAGGAATAGGCAGGGTAAAAATGAGTAAAATACAATTAATAGAGTTAAATAGCAAGAAAGAAACATTAAAGAATATTTTGTCCCTTTGAACTACTTTTCCTCTGCATATCTTAGTGTTTGTGAATGTGGGGCTTGCATACACTGATACTGCGTGGAAAGCAGCAGTAAACACAGGCCATAAGGTGTGAGAGGTTTTAGTGATAAAAGGGGTCGACTTACGCCCCAGTAGTGTCTGACAGCAATAAAGGCATCAACAATTAGGATCGGAGTGAGACACTGCTTGGTGGGGACAAACGCTTGGCCTTGTGGGATATAAGACAGGGTCATCCAGGAAGATGTTCAGCAGTAATGAGAGTAATTTTTCAAGAGCTTGACCCTGGTCACATGCTGTTGTCACTGCTGTTGTTATTGTTGCTGCGGCTGTTCGGACTGTTTCTCAGGTTGTTCAGCTCCAGCTCCAGTTGTCGTATTTTAACGTCCTTCTGAGCTAGCTCATCTTTCAGTCGCCGTAACTCGTCCTGCTGTCTGAAGAACATCCGCAAGAGCTGAAGATAGGGATATATATGATGAGTAAACACATGCTCAAATAATGATGCAATCCTGCAACAGACGTAGCATGATTATCCCACGTTCTGACAGAGGCTGCATTGTAGCTCAGAGATAAACATTGCAGTGACTGGAAGTGGGTGAGTTCAGTTCTAAAGGGGGTCAGAGGTGTTGGTTGGTGGGGGACTGTGGGGGGGGGGTGCTTGGTGGGGTATTCAAAAGTTACTTTTCCAACAAAAAATAAAATGTTAAACAAAAATGTTTGTATGTCAGTAATGAAAGCAACACATTACTTAAAAGACAAAAGACAGAATGAAGGCTGCTGGGATGTGCATGCCAAAAAAAGAAGTAAGTGTGACAGTCAAAATCTCCAAAAGAGCTGTGGCAGATTCTCCAAGATGCTGTACAGTACGATGCAGAAGTCTTAGGCACATGCAAAGACTCACTGTAAAGCAAAGATGCCTTCAAAAATAATGAAGATGTTCATTCATTCATTTTCTTGACCGCTTATTCCTTTTCAGGGTCATGGGAGAGCCAGGGCCTAGCCAGCAGCATAGGGCGCAACATAGGAACAACCCTAGACAGGGCACCAATCCATTGTAGGGTGCACACACATGCACACTCACACACTAGGGCCACTTTAGAGACACCAATCAACCTAACGTGCATGTCTTTGGACTGTGGGAGGAAACTGGAGTACACCCATGGGGAGGACATGCAGACTCCACACAGAAAGGACCCAGACTGCCCCACCCGGGGATCGAACCTGGGACCTTTTTGCTGTGAGGCGACAGTGCTACCCACCGAGCCACCGTGTCACCCATAATGAAGATGTTGCTACATAAAAAAGAAAACACTATAAAGTGCAGTAAACTGTAATAAACTAAAGGAAGTCAATACTTGGTGTGCCTTTTTCTTAAACAGTGTTCCCAGGTACAATGTATGCAGTTTTATAAGGTAATTATCTTTTAAGTTTTACTGAGTGTCTTGCCATTTAATTTTTTGCTAGAAAATAACATTTGGAAATATAAAATTTTTGTACTGGCTCAATAATGCAGAACTAATAAAACCATCAATAACAAAAGCTGTACCTAAAAACAATATGGTGCCTAAAACCGTTGTACAGTTCTGTATATCAGATACAACGAGCATAAGAAAATACACAGATTATACCGTACATCGATTACATACACTTACTCTCAGTGAGGGGCAATTTAGGATACTTGATCCACCTACAGACATGGATAGGCACTGAAGTAAAACTGCCCCAAATCTACCAACTACCCAGCTGCACACTGCTCTCCCAATGACAGTGCTGGTTTTTGCTTGTATAGTTGCTTTGCATATATAAATGCATTTGCGAATATAAACTCTCAGAAGTACGAACTGGTCGCATTGCTTGCTCATCTCTGGGATGGTATCCCACAAGGGTACATACTTGGCATGATGGTTTATCATATTTTACATGAATATTAAAAGTAAATATGAAAAGGTGAATACTAAATATGAAATTGTGAATACAGTGGTCTATAAGGTCCACGTTTGTGCTTTAAATTAAAATGTACATTGCATTTACACTCATCAGGCATAACATTATGACCACCGCACTTTCTCTACACTGGTCAGGACCCCCACAGGACCAG
>JAOVYV010000035.1:6226407-6236651 GCA_025674545.1 Hassar affinis | reverse complement strand
GGACATGCAGACTCCACACAGAAAGGACCCAGACCGCCCCATCTGGGGATCGAACCCGGGACCTTCTTGCTGTGAGGAGACGGTGCTACCCACCGAGCCACTGTGTCGCCCGAGCTTAATTATTTACTGATTTATCATGAAGTATATTATTTATTTAGAAAATACTATCAATTATTTACTATCATTTCCTGACAAGGCTTTTATTTGAATCCAGAAGAAGACTGTTTCTACAGAGCATATGGAAGTTAAATTGCAGATCAGGAGACTAAACAGCACCAAGGACTTTTTCCAGAAAGAATTATTTATGTAAAAAAAGTGACACACACACACTGGCCACTTCATTAGAAAACCCTGTATATCTGTTTATTCATTCAGTTATCCAGTCAGCTGGATCAAGTGTCATAAAATCGTGTAGATACTGGTCAAGAGCTTCTCATCAAGCATGTAGGGAATGTGGGAAAAATGAGATCTCTGTGATCTCTCTTTGTTTCAGATGGGCTGATTTAAGTATTTCAGAAACTGATGCTGATCTCCTGGGATTTTCATGCATAACAATCTCTAGAGTTTATACCGAATAATACACAAAAACAAAAAGCATTTATGTTTTCAGTTTGTGTTGGCAAGATGGAAGGAAGGCTATGTTAACTGAAATAATCACTGTACACATGGGGAACATCTCAGAATGAATAACATGGGGAAACCTTTGAGATGTGTTCACTACAACAGCAGAAGATCACATCAGGTTCCATACCTGCCAATAAGGAACAAGAATCTCAGGCAAGCTTAGGTTCAAGATCGCCAAAACTTTTCTGTCATTTCAGGCTCTGGGGTTGACTGATGGCTCTACTTCACACTGATCAGTCTCTCTATTGTACAACAGCATGCTGAGTGAGTGGCAGACAGTCAGTTGAAGCTTACAGAAAACACATACTGATTCTTTGTAAGGTAGAAAAGAAGGTTGGTCTTTGCTGAGATGCTTTAGTGGACCTCCATGAGAGTATTTGCTGTTTTAGTGTGTTCCAGAGGTCAGATGCTCCTCACACTGGGGAGGGGTGACTGTGCTTCAGTAGCAAGGCATACTGAGTGATAACAGATTCCTTAGTGAGTTATGCATACTGCCAGAAAACGTTTGTGCTTATTTTCAAGCGGATTGTGTAAACAGTTGGTTTTGCATGGTTACACAATATTGATTTCCAGGAAAAATGTAAGTATAGTGAATGCAATTCTAATGCTTGTGGTGTGACTACTTTATTTAGGTATAGAATATTGATGTACAGTATATTAATGTAGAATATTTGTTGATGTAATACAAAAGATGGCTACAGAACAATTCTTTACAATAATTGAATTGTGTACTTTAGAAGGAGGGTGTTGTGAGGAATTGCAAAGTTTATTTCAACTCAGCATGTCATATTCTCATGCTCAATCCCAAACTGGGAAAACTATACATCTTGGCAGCAGATTTCTTTTTCAGATTCTGTCAAATGTTTCAGAAATGATCACCATTGCCAATAAATACAATATATGAAATCTGTTCTGGATGGCTTGTGTTTGACCCATTTCTGCTTTCTTGCAGGGCTTCATGACTGTTTCAACATAGACACCAAAAGCCACAGAGTCATAAAGGGTCCAAAGCAGGCGCAGTTTGGTTACACCGTACAGCAACACATAGCTGGCGGACAGAAATGGTAAGAAGCCATTCGTCATTCATTCCCTTTGTCATTTCCTTGATTTATGTTTCCTTTCTATATAGCATTTTTATAGCTATTTAGGTGGAACTGTGAAATGTAATATCTGGAATGAAATATCTACAGTGTTATTCATGGTACATATATGGAACAGAGAAAAATATCATTTCTTTTCTAGCAAGTCACTCCACTGATTTCTTGTGAGTCCATTTAAGGTCAACTGAACACAATTTAAACATTATTATATGAACAAGAATACATTCATTCTGCCCAGCATTGTTACTAGCCAAATATCCCATTGAAAAACTCCTAATATCACGGTGTATGTGGTTAACCACTAATACATTTTGTTGTGAGTGGAATGAGCAGGGTATTTATCATCCATCCACATGACATCATCAGTGAGCATACTGGCATCCTTACAGTGTGTGCTGACCACACAAACTGTGTCTTAATTATTGAGTTAAAGCACATCATTACATCATGGTTACTTCTAAATGACTCTGGATCATTGTAAATCATTGTTTGTATGTGTATGTGTAGGTGTATGTGTATGTGTATGGGTACAAACCCCATTTCTAGAACAGTTGGGACACTTTCTAAAAAGGCAATAAAAACTGAAATCTGCCGTTTGTTAATTCACTGGAACCTTTATTTAACAACAAAAGGACAAAGAAATAGGAATTGATGCCTCCAACACACTCAAAAAAAAGTTGGGACAGAGGTCACGTCACATATTCTTTTAATTATACCTTTGAATCATTTGCGAACTGAAGATACTAATTGTTGCAGTTTTGCAAGTGGAATCTTTGCTCATTCTTGCTGTGTACAAGACTAGAGCTTGATACAGATCTGGACTGCAGGCAAGCCAGTCAAGCATACAAGCTATGTCTATGTAGCCACACTGTTGTAACTCAGGCACAATGAGGCCTGGCGTTGTCCTGAACAAATAAACATGGAGTTCCTTGGAAAATATGTTGTCTTGATGGTAGCATGTGTTTCTCCAAAATACCGATATAAGCCTCTGGATCAATGGTAAATTCACATATATATATATACAGATCACCCATGCTGTGATGCACTGATGCACCCCCATGCCATCACAGATGCTGTTTTTTGTACTTTTTGTTGGTAACAGTCTGGAAGGTCATTTCATCTTTGGCATGTTTCCACTGTCTTTTCAATCTCAGATGACTTTGGGCCCATAGCACTCATCAGCATTTCTGTGCAAAATTAATATATGGCTTCCTCTTTGCATAATACAGTTTCAGGTTGCATTTCTTGATCCAGAGGTGGACTGTGGTAAGTGACAATGATTTTCCAAAGTTCTTCTGAACCCATGTGTCTGTGTTCATCACAGTAGCCTGATGGTTTCTCAATCAATACCACATGAGAGCTCGATGGTCACACACATTCAGCAGTGGTTTCCACCCTTGGCCTTCTCTCACAAAGTTTGGTACAAAGTGGTGAAGCATGACCCATCTGCAAAGACTAAGCCTTCACTGGATGCTCCTTTTATACTCAATCTTGATGATCTCACCTGTTCTCAGTTAAACTGTCCAGTAATTGTGGAACTGTCCAGTGTTACTTGTAAAATCTTTTCAGTCTTATTTTGCCTCTGTGTCAATTTTTTGAGTTTGTTGCTGCCATCAATTTCAAAATTTGTGTATATTTAATAAATAGAATTGTTCATCATTGAAAACACTTTTGTCTGTTAAATAAAGGTTCAAGTGAATTAACAAATGATTGATTTTAGTTTCAGAAAGTGTCCCAACTTTTTTGGAAATGAGGTTTGTATATGACCATGCCTGTTACCAGTTAAAAAAAATCCACATTGAACAACCTACTTAAAGAGAGTGATGCAGCAGCACTTCCAACAGTCCTGCAGTTCATCCGGTTCTTCTCATCCTCGTCTATACACAGTGCTCAGACAGATCAGGTTCCAAACTTTCAGGCTGGTACCACAATCAAAACCACCAACTTCTTCATCTACCAATCAACACAGCTCAGTTTCAGAGTGCCGCTTTGCTGTCCCCACTACTTATGTGTTGGATTTCTCATTAATGATATTAAATGTCACTACAAGACAGTGAGTGAGAATAGAAGATATTCTAATATTAATTGCCATTGTAATCACGCTAACAATGTTTCCCTGTGACGTGAGTGCAGCAGACCAGCATTAACCTCTCATAGACATAACAAATACAACCAGCCCTGGAATGATCCCTGACCAGACTTTGCTGAATTGATCTGGCTTGTGATCATGGAACTCTTAATTACATCAATTGGGCTAAAGGGAGCTGCTGAAGTCACTTTTGCTCTTATGCAAAATTCATTTTCTTATAAGCATGCGATCTTGAACAGATCAAGGTATTTAGGAATTTAGGAATTAGAAATCTGTAAATATCTGTACTTATTTCCATTAAGAGTACACATACCGCATACACCAACTCCGAGATCTGTTTCAGTGGACAATAATGATTTGAACTTATTTGGCGCCTTGAATAATCACAGTGACATTCCTATTGCTCTCCAGACCATGATGAAAAAGCTTCTCCCTAGTTTACATTCTCCACATAGTTTAGAGAAAATGCTTAATGCCAGGCCTGTAGATGGAAGTAGAAAGTTTGTTGTAAATTTAGCTGTGGTGATATTTGGTGATATCAAAAATGATCTCTTGATTTGAGAAGCAGCCAACAAGTCCTGCTCTATTACTCTCTCTCTCTCTCTCTCTCTCTCCCATCAGTCAAAACACATCTGGAAATCATTTACTGGCTAAAGGAAATTTTTAGTGTGTGTGTGTGTGTGTGCGCCTGGTATGCCTGGCTTCTGTATGTGTCTGTATCTGTGTCTGTGTGTGTGTGTGAGTGTGTGTGGTGGGGCCCAAACGCTCACTGTTTTGATCATGTGGGGACATGTGGCTGGTTCTTCCAAAACTGCAGCTTTTAAAAATTAAAATCCGAAAGGTTGCTTTTTTTGCAAATATACATTCACATGCCCTAAGTTCACAAACATATATAATATATATATATATAACAATTCATTACTCTATAGCACTTTTGTAAATCTGGGAAGCATTGTAGAGAAACCACACAGTCATATGCATTTACTGACAGAGAAAAGCAGGAAATAAGAGAACAAGACAAATATTTTATTTCTTTTTATTGTTTTCTTTGTTATTTATTTAATGTAGCTATGTAACATAATGCCTGCAGACTCCATAGAATGAATGGACCTTTACAAAGTAGGTTACTTCATGGGGAGCTGGAAATGAATACAATATTTGTGTGTGTGTGTGCATCAGGAAGCTTGAGTGTTTGCACTGGCGCACCTCTAGTCGATAGGGAATGGGAGGAACAGTAGCAAATTGTCAGCATGGTGTAAGGATACTTTGATCGGTCTGAACTGAGGAAATCCTTTAGGTGCTAAGAGACACTGCTGGCTGTGTGTGAATGTAATAAAGTACATGCAGTCCATTCAGGAAATGTCTTGATAAGTATTTTTTCAAGAAAGAGAAAGTGTCCAGGTGCTTTTTTTTCTTCTGTCCTCCCACTCTGGATCCCTTGGAGGCAGCTGTAGAACATATTCAGCAACTTGAATGATATAACTCATAATGCCAGTATTAGGCAATGCCAAAGTGAGAGTGAGTGGGCCTGGCTCCTCCTCTCTGACCTTCCTACATGAGAAATAACATAATGATTATATGATGCCAGCAGTGACTGCGTCCAGAGATTTGGTCTTCCTTTCTATTTCTTGGTCCTCTGCTTTGCTGGTTGGAGAAAATTCTCTATAGGCTTCAGACACACAGTGAGGGTGAAGGTCTGGCAACCCCTATTAATCGACTGTGGTCAGTACATCTGAGAATTACTGTCTTTCCATCAGTCCTCATGTCTTGGCAAGACATTAAAGTACACAGTATATTTAGGGTCAGTTCTGCTCTTCCTAAAACCTCCACAAAATAGTGTAAGTAAGAGATTTAGGATACACAAGACGAATTTGCATCCTCAGCAAGTGGAGACAATCTTAACATCTGAGCTTATTTTGTGTAATTACAGGCTAACAGCTCTGTAACTATCAGTTTTCACACAGAAAACCTTATGTTCCACAAATAGGGGGCTAGGATCTGTTCAAACCATGCATGTAGGTACATCCTGATAGGCTTATCATCACTCTGTTAGTGGCAACCAAGATCAACAGCTAATAAAATGCTAAATCAGCAACAGCAATAAACAGGTACCTTAAACGTGGCCATAATCAGATATAATTTCTACATAGGCAATAAAAGATAAAATACAGGGTTCTAGTATTTGGTTTTGGCCAAAAGGAACTAATGGTGCCAAAGTGGTTTCAGCTTTTATGGGAATATAAAATCCTGTCAGTGTATGGACAATATATAAGTGTACCATTTCCTTACTTCTATATGCAGCAGAAGGTTTCTAGAACTTGGTGTTAGACATAAGAAGATGGCATGCATGCATGCATTAGATTACCATTACATTGTAATTGTCTTGTCTAAAATGGTGGCTCCTGGCATGAGTATGATTTGAGAAATCTCCATACGATATATTCAAAAGCATTTCTGCACATTTCTATTAATAAACGTGGTGCAACGTGGGTGTTATATCGGGCATGAATGCATAACAGGGAACCTTTGGTTTATGCAAATAGTATGTTATGTGATGGAAATTTAAATCATTTCTAATCAAAATTATGTTAAATCCATGTAACCCCAGATTCACTGCTGTATCATAATATTTTAACTAGATACATACATTGAAATAATGCATTGATCATTAAATAGACCATATTATTTCATACTATTTTGCTGTAAATCCATGCCATATCTAAGTGTAATGGTTCTTGGCTTATAGGTAGCTAGTTACTTTGAACAGCCATAACAGTGGCTTGTTAGCTAAAGTATAAAGCAGGCCCAGTTAAACATATATGTAGATCTTTATTCATATTTAAATGACCAATTTGTGTAATTATGAAAGTTACTGTTTTCCCAACAGGTATTTAAAGACAAACTAGCTAGCTAATTAGTAGCTTAAACATGCTAATCAGAACCTCAAGTCAACATAATTAGAGCTTAAGTGAAGTCTGAATGGCCATAAGTGACTGTTAAAAAATATATAAATGTTAATTTTATTAATTTAATTAATAAATTTTTAGTAGATCCGGTATGTTTGCCAGATATGGAGAATGTCCAAACTGGTTGGAACTTAAATCAACATCTTCTGGAATGGGCCAAAATGCTTGAAGTGATCTGAATCCTCGATCACACATGTCAACATCACACATGTCGACAAGTTGAAGGGTTTACTCACATCTGTCTCAAGCCCGAACTTCCACTTCCAGTGAAACCTGATCAAATCCTCAAGTTTCTGTGATGATTAAAATGCACACTGATCCACACTGCTGGCATTGTGCAGCTCTTAGGGCCCAATGCAGATGCTTTAGGGCACTGAATATTATTCTGGGATGATGAATGTGTGGCTTATTCCAGGAATCCAGTACTCTGGGGAAGAACTGGGTTGCTTGGGATCTTTGAAGTGGGAAGTGCTCTATAGGAGGGAGCTGTGGCTGGACATTCAGTCAATACCTTTATTCCTACTAATATGTAGTAAGTGTTGGGTAATAGTTTACATGAAGGCTCATGTTACTGATGTTATTTAATGTGTTTGTTGTGATGTGAAATGTACTTATGCATTAACAGTAACAAGGTGACTAACAATTGTTTTATATAATAATAATAAACCAAAACCAGCAAAATGATTACCACTATTTCATCCCATCAATATGTAAAATGGAGCTCATAAAAGCTAACATGAAGGTATTTGTGTTTGCTACCTGACCCAATTCAGAACTGAGGCTAAATAGTAATTTCTAATGCATCCAGTTTACACATGAAGACCAGAGTTTAATTATGGATCAACATCCATTAGTAGCATGCTGCAATTAGATTTATGTGGTTTTATATATTATGTGTGGTGGGCTGGGAAACACAGTGCATGTCTCTGTGACTTTATCCTAGAAAACATCAAAAAAAGAGGTTTGTGTTTAAAGGAAGAGGTAGGCAGGGTGTCTTTCAATGGAACTGAAATGCAGTCTTTATATGTGAACCCCCCCCTGTCAGGTCTGGGGATAACTTTAATAAGGAAATAGCACTTAATATTTGGTTGCATATCCAACCCACTGACATAACCAAACTGCTGCATTCTTCTTTTGTGATGCTTTTAAAGGATTGCACCATAGCTTTCAGAAGATATTTTTGTTTTTGTGGGTGTCTCCCTTCAGTCTCCTCTTTAGGAGCTGAAATTCATGCTCAAGATATTTCTGCAGACTTCTGAATTCATTCTGCTGTTACCATCATGAGTAAAATCATCAGTAAAAATGAGTGAGTCCATTCTAGCAGCCTGCAAGCCCAAGCCATGACTCTACCTCCACCGTGCTTGATGAGCTCATTTGATTTGGATCATGAGTAGAGTCATTCTTTCTCCACACTTTGGTCTTTGCATCACTTTGGTAGATGATAATCCAGAGTCTAATTTTTGTGGCTTATCTCTGTATTTCTTGGTTAATTCCAATCTGGCTTTCTGAATCTTGCTGCTGATGAGTGGGTTGATCTCAAATCCAAATGTCTTCAGTGTATAGCAAAAACAAAAGAATTGGCCTTCCCTTTCCAGAAGTGGACTGTATATACATTAGGAAATGTCAAAATTTGACCATGTGATGGGATTTCCCAGACCACCACTTAGTCATGGCTTACAAAAATATGTAATGCTGATTAAACAGCAGTAGTTTCAGCAGCCATAATATAAGGCTATGTGCATATATGTGCCTATGCCACCCATTTTTTTGTATTGGTCATTTCAATATGATAAAGGCTTCTGCAATCTATTAAATATTTTAAAATGTACTTCCTTCATGGGTGCCCCATTCACCTAGTAAGACTAATGTCAAATACTTTCCTGCAGTATTTCTGCTGTCGCCATTTACTCAGTCTGTTTAGATAGGAACAGAATCTGAGTTCAGAGAGAAAGAAAGGAAAGGAATTACTCAATAAAGGACCTGTGAGTGAGCAGCAGATCAGGACTGGAAACACAGCTGATTTTGGTTAGAGCTTACTAAAGCAGCACTTCAGAAATATTTTCTTTCCTGATCTGTTCTTCTGATATGTATATATTTAATTTTCCATTCTTCTGCATGGACCATTGAAATGTAGTGCCTTTAGTGGTGATATCTGCCCCGTTTTGAACAAAGTTTAAATGCCTTCTGCACACACAATTTACATTTGTCTGAGTCTAGATATGAACAGGCGTTGAGCCTGCATAGTCAAAGCAACTTAAAATCAGGTTTTGGCTAGGCATTGACCGTTTATTATAAGGGCTTATTGAGATTAACTAGAAATTCCTTTCTAAGTTTGTAGTGCGTTTGAAGAATTGGTGGTTAAATGGCACAAGGAATACTTCAGGGAATGGGCATTTATCCTGTCACCCCATCACTGTTTTTTTTTTTTGTTCTAACAATGTGGTAATGAGTTTTAGTGTAAACTGAATGCCGGGTGTTGACCTTTGTTTGAGCTTTAATGAGGGTCTGAAGCAGCAGGAAGGCCATAGAGCTCTGTCTTTGGACTTGAATTGACTGAATATAGCTGTCCTCCAGCCACAGCCCAAACCATCATCATATGTATCTGGGGTGGTTTGGCAAGCCGGACCAATAAATCCTGTTTAAAATGGTCAAATCCAACCAACATCCACAACCAGTGTTACACAGTAGTGGCGTTAATCACAGAAGTGAAATTTGTCTGTAAGATGAGAAATATTCACACAACAGCTGTTTAACAAATGTTACTGGAGTTGGAAGAAAAGTTGACAGTCTTTATATTGTCTAGAAAACATCAACAATGAAAAACTTTGAGAAGCTGTTAATGGACTGGTTCATGACAGTCACATGACAAGTTTATTGTCTATAAATGACTTGTTGATGGATGTTGTAGTCTATCCAAATTAAAGCATTACCTCAAATAGGATTTGCTACATTTCAAAATTTTCAATTTACATTTCATTCATTAAAATACGTTGCATCAGCAATCAGAATTAAGGCGTTTTTTTTCCACTGCAAAAAAATATCAGAACCGTTGACACATGAAAAGTGGAACTGTGCTTTTTTTGACCATGAGTCTAGGACCAAATATTCTAGTTACATAGCTTTTAGGACCTGCTCAAGATAAAGAAAAAAAACAATAACTTCTGATACTTGAGTCTAGCAGTGCTGTTTGATGATTGTTATTCATACAGTACAGGCCAAAAGTTTGGACACAACTTCTCATTCAATGCGTTTTCTTTATTTTCATGACTATTCACATAGATATAGATTTTCACTAAAGGCATCAAAACTATGAATGAACACATGGAGTTATGTACTTAACAAAAAGGTGAAATAACCTAAAACATGTTTTATATTCTAGTTTCTTCAGAATAGCCACCCATTGCTCTGATTACTGCTTTGCACACTCTTGACTTTCTCTCAATGAGCTTCAAGAGGTAGTCACCT
>JAOVYV010000035.1:6183703-6197375 GCA_025674545.1 Hassar affinis | reverse complement strand
TGGCCACCAGGCTGGTCCAATTTAGCCATGAAACCTCCCACACTAAAATGACAGGTATTTCAGTTTCATTGTCTAACTCCTGTATGTTTGAACGTCACATAAATATGACTTTAATCCAACTTTTTCAAGTCTCCTAATCTCCTTGGCGTGTTTTTTCCCCAATTGTATATCGTTATATCTTTTTATAAGATTGCTTTTTGATGTTTAATTTGTAGCCATTTTCCACTGAGACCATTTCAAATGACAAATTCCAGACTACAACAGGGATGCAAACTTCTGAGATGGTATAAAGAGAACTCAACTGCTGTAATATTTAGGCCATAAGAGAGTTTTAATAGAATCATTACAGGATTCATATATTTTAATTGAAAATGATATTATAGTAATCTTAATGTAAATTGATATATCTTTTTTTTCCTTTTTTTTTTCTTTTTTTCTTGTTATAGGATAATTCAGATATACAGATCGACTGTCGCGGTGGAGACAAGCACAGAAATGAGAAGTACTGCGATGTTGGTGCTCCCTTCATGAGAGCTAAAACACAGGTAAGTTTACATTAATATTCTATATTCTGTGTGTTTCACCTCCAGAAATCATTTTTCACACTGAACTGAAGTCACAAGGCTTAAAAGTTCCACATGGAGAGATCTGAGCTGGAGCTCTGGGGTCTTTTATACTTACTGGTCAGAATGAATTCATTATGACAGCAGTGTTAAATTCTTCAGTCTGACTGGTCAGAAGGGGCTGATTCATTTTGTACAACAGCAGCTCTGGTTTATAATGGTTGCCATATAAACAGCTGCTTTGCTGTAAGAGAAATAAGGCACTTTGTGACCTTATACCAGCCTGTTGTGTTTTAACCCTTAGTTCCTGGTGTGTCTGCTACAGAGTTGTGTTGTTTTCCCTGCAGAATGGATTCAGCAATATTCTGTATAACACTGAGGATGTGCTGTTAGATTTGATCAGAAAGGATGTATGGCATACATGAGTTAGTGACTGATGTTTAGCCAGTGAGATTTATGAGCTCTGTACTGCTGTGACTGCATCGTTTTATTGTGTACTGTATATGTGAACTGGGCTCTTGGTTGCTGTGTGGTAGCAAAAGTCCCCTCTAACTTTCCTGTGGTTATTTTCATAGCCTGTTAATGCTTCAGCAAAGTACTTTTGCTTGAAACCAAGACTTGTAAACATATAAACAAGCGTATTCCCTCTGGTGCAAGGGTACAGTGCTGTTAAACAACTTAGGATTAGGATGCCAACTGATATGAGTGTGTGTGTGTATAGCTTGTTTTTATATCTTGTGTTTTTATATATTGGGTATAAATATCTGATATATTTGACCTTGTGAGGACATTTAGCTTTTTTATGTAGAATTTTATGTAAAATTAATTAATTAATTAATTAATTAAAGAGAACAAGTAATCTTTTCATTACTGAGGTTATAGTTAGGGTTAGGGTTAAAATTAATTAGCTGCATTAATAATTATGGCAATGGAAGGTCCTCACAAGTATAGCTTGGCAGTATTGTGTGTGTGTGAGTGTGTGTATGTGTGTGTGTGTGTGTGTGACCATGTTTTTATATCTTTGTGGGGACCAAATGTCCCTGCAAGGATAGGAATATCTGATATTGTTGACCTTGTGGGGGCATTTTCCTGGTCCCCATAAAGGATTTTTTTGTTGTTGTAGTTCTTCACTTGTTCTTAAAATGTTTTAAAAAATAATAAAAGAGCCAAAAAGTTGCCTTGTCAGTACTGTGGTTAGGGTAAGGAGGGTAAGGATGAGGCTGAGGGTGAGGGTTAGGGTTAGGGTGAAGGTTAGGATTAGGGTTAGGCATAGCATTAATTAGCTGCATTAATAATTATTTCAACAGAAGGTCTTCACAAGCATAGCATGAGACAATGTATAGCTACAAACTTGCATGTCTAAATGATGTAATCAGACAGCATTCAGATCACAAGAAGATAAAGGAGGAGAGACAGAGTGAGAGAGAGAGAGCATGAACGTTCTCTTCCTAATATTAAACTGCACATGGAAATATGTTTAATTCTCATCATTCCAAACCCCCCAAACAAAAAAACTATCTTTGCAGTTCAAGTCAGTTCCGTTCACTCAAAATGAGGTCCTTTCCAGTACAATTACATTCAAAGACTTTCTTCATCATAAATAAATGATCTTGCTCCATCTTGGTCTTATCTCACTCCTGGCTCTTTAATGTAAAGCCAGTCTGGCACGGAGGTGCTTGGACGTAAATCTGCAGCCAGGTCATGTGACACCACTAATGGAGAGATGTTTTATCGCTGTGGGACTTAATGCTAAAAGGTGAAACTGAGGAGTTTCACCCAGGTTTAGTGACTTCACACAAGACAGGCCTCACTTTACACCAGGACATCAAAGTAGTAAAAATCTCTGCCAAAATCCCTGCTCTCTTCCTGACATCACACTTTAGCACAACGAGGAAGGTATGTTGGGGGTGAACTGTTTCTGATTCTCTCTCATCTTCTCTACAGCTATACTTCTCTCTCTCTCTCTCTATTTCTATTTCTATACCACTGAAATATTGCACAGAACAGAAGTCTGAACTGAAACCTCACCACAACTCCTTGGCAACACAAACAGCTAGCACATAATGATGAATTAATACCAAATTCATACTCCTCAGTATTCAGACCTCAAAATTATTTCTAGACTGAGGCACTACACCGACAGATGAGCACCCCAGCGCAAAAGCAGTGCATTCCAGTATCTGCTATTCAGACATGTCTGGATATTTGTTTAAACCACTAATCTTCACCTAAAATGAGGTGGGAAAATATCTAGGATGGTACCCCATTCCATGACAGGGCACCATGCATACACACAACCACATACACAACTGGGGCCAATTTAGAGCAATCAATCCACCTAGTGGCAGATGTCTAGGAGGTGGGAGGAAACTGGAGAACCCAAAGGAATGCAGGAAGATGTTAAAGTCTGCACAGGCAGTAATTCAAGATCAGGATGAATCCCTGGAGCAGTGAGGTGGCAATACCAGGGCCTGCCTGACGCATAAGCGAACTAAGCGCCTCCTTAGAGTTCCCCTGTGCCCACCAGAGGGCCCTCAAGAGTGCTTGAAATGTCCCACAAGACAGCTTGAAATGTTTTTTTTCTGGTGATGTACTTATTATATGAGTACAAAACACAATATTATGTTAATGGACTGGCTCACTAAAACCAGTGGTTTAATCAATTTCAGACCGCTCTTGTGACTTTTCTAAAAACCATAGAAGGGTAGAAACATGCCAGGCTGCCACTGCTATGATGCACATGATGAAAATGATAATGGGTGTATTAGATTTACAGTAGGTATGCAAATGATCAAGGACTGACAATGGTCAGTGGTATTGGCGGCGCCGAGGTGGTGGGAGGCTCCCAAATCAAATTCTGCTTAGGGCCCCATAAAGGCTTGGGCTGACCCTGGGCAATACTACAGTTTTAGATTATTCCTGATGAAAAATAGCTGGTGTGGTCACAAAACATTCACTCTATTATGCTCAGTGGACTTCTGGGCTTAGCAAGCATTAGGATATTTGTGGGTATATGTAGATATCTTGGCAACACTCTGGCTTGTTGCCCTGACTTTAGATTGTATTTCTGATGAGAAATAGTTGGTGTGGTTGAGGAATATTCACTCTATTATCCCCAAAGGAGTTTTGGGGTTAGCAAACGTTAGCATACGTCAGCATACATGTAGCTTTCTTGGCAACTTTGTGACTTGTTGCCATGTCAAAATTTTTCATTTCAGGAAATTCTGTCTTCAAACACACTGACTTGTGAAACATTGTGTAAGGCAGCTATCTTCTGTCCTAGACAGCCTAGGAAATAAAAAAAACTCATATGAATTGCTAAACTTCATACTAAGTTCTTTTATGTAACCAATTAATATAGCAGATTCCCAGATAACACAATCAGCAAATCAATGGGATCATCACTACTATGATTATTCATTGATTTATACTTTAATATTTTATCAATATGTTATAGTTATATTGTCTTGTTTTTGGAATACATTTCATTGCAAGTGACAGTGCATTTCCATCACCTGACATTATTCAGGCATAAAGACAAGCCTTTTTTTAAATCCGGTGGTCTAAACTCATACCCTATGAACTCTACTCAAGAAAAACCTGGCAACCTCGATAGAGACAAAGAGTTTCCATGCCTTTCCTGGACAGCACCAGGAGGCAGAAAGAAGCCTCGTAGCCGCACCACTTCTGCCACTTTTTCCAGACATGATCATTTTTCCACAGAGTGGTGTCAGAGCATTTACCCAGAATCCTCTTCTCTTACTAAGCCATGCCAAGGAGGTAATTCAGGATACCATTCTAGCTGTTCCTACAACACTTAAAGATGAAAAGCTATAAGGAAAAGAAGCTCCTCTATTATTCTGGGCAGATGCAGATGCCTGTGGGTTTTAGAGAGGTTTTAGGTCTGCTGGTTAGAGCTGAGTTATTATCATGTGGGTCTGTCTGTGTGTGTCAGGATTATCAGTTCTGAGGGATATGACTATAGGATATGGGATTAAGGGCCTCTTTAGGTCGTTTGCTGTGGCCATAAGCTGTGTTCAAATCAGGATAGGAGGCAATAAAGACTAGCATGTTTTACTGCAGGAGACTTTCACATGGACAAGGTTATGGACAACATGGTGCACTGGTTGTTGTGGGATTCCAGACCAAATCACTGCTGGAACTTTTCTTTGGGTCTATTACCCTTATGAGACAATGATTTAGCATTAGTATTATTGTTCCTCTGTGTGCATTACAAATTTTATTAAATTTGTTTCAATGAGAAATAATATAGGATGTGACATCCATGTGCTTCCTGCCAAGTTCAGCTAGGAGGACTTTTACCTGCAAATATAAAAATGATCTTAATTGTGGCCCAGTAGAAAACAAAGCAATGCCCTGTGGTCTTTTGCAGGACTTTGGCTTTACTGCTTTCTTAATGTCATTTGTCGCACATTTGCAAAAAACAGATTAGACAGTTAATGATACAACTACTTTCCTTCTGAAATTACAAGACTCAGGAAGCAAAACTATGCTGGATTTCTGGATGTTCTTAGGACCGAATTCCAAATTACGGTCTATTGGGCATATTGTGCACTTCATAGATCACTTTTATGTAGATCACTACGTATCTAGTCCTTAAACCTCTTATAACTCTTTAAGTTTTCTTAGTCAAGCTTAATTCAAGCTTTTTCTGGTAACATCTTAATCAACATGTTGAGTGGCATCTTTTACTGAGGGAGAACTTAATGTAGTACAGTCACCATATTGATGTTACATGACGCCCCATTCATATTTTGTATATGAATATATAGTAAACATGTAGAACATGTAGAATTACAACATAATCTGAAACTTGAAGTTGCATCCTTATGATTGCTGTTGTTTAGGAGACCATTTTCACCAACCATAGTTTATGTGATATAAGTGCAATAGCACTCCTGCTATCTATCTTCTCCTTCTATCTGTAAAATTATAACATTTAAGTACAAATTTTAGGCTCATTACATTTGAGATGCAGTTTTTTCATTCAGTAGTATTTTCAATGCATACTTTTATCCTCTTACTTATTGTTTTTTACTTCTACTTCAATGCCTATTTGTTCAAGTAAGAGCACTTTCCCCCAGAGTACGGTTTCTGATTATTCTGTTCTTAAGTATAAGTGTGTGTTGGTCAGCATTGAAGCAATTGAGACGCTGTGCCGTGGTGCCCATGGCTGCTTTGCCTTGAGGCCACAGACTTACAGCAGATTATGATTTTACAGCTAAATCCTGTGCGAAAGCTCGCACTGTTGCTGTTGGAAGCCTTTAATATACAGTGGGGAACATTCCCCTCTGTGAGACATAAAAACACACTCACGTATAATCACTGTTAGCTTGCAAGATGACTGGGAAGTCTTTCAGTCTTTTTTAAGACAGTATTTATGATCAGATCTAGACAGGTCATATTTTACTTACCTGCTTATATGAATTAAATGACAATCCCTCCTCTCTGTCTCTTTTTTTTCCAGGTCACGTTCCGTTTGGAGTTTGAATTTATGAGCTCAGTGTTGCTGGACCATGTTCGGGTCATTCTGGCGACTGGGAGGTAAAAAGCCCTCCTAATAATATTTCTTTGCCGTTTTGACCTGTCTAGTGCGCTACTTCTTATATATAAATAAAACATCAATAATATACTTTATTGTTATTTATTATAATTAGATGAACTTGTCATATTAATTATTTAATCAGACTTTAATCTATTAATCAGAATCATTATATAATCGTAACTAAAATAACACTAATGATCACATACTTGGGTGACTGCTGTTCAGCAGTTCATAGTGCAACCTTCCATTTCAAACAAATGTCTCAAAACTGTAGATAACTTTTTTTTAAAAAAACTATTGTTTCCAGACATTTTGTATTCCCCCGTAGTTTATTATAGCTTTCTTTATTATCTCATTCATGCCCGCTTTTTTGTTAAATCTTATTTGGAAAGGATGAGGATATCCATTTCTGAAAATTACAGAGACTTAAGGAAATAGGTGGTTTGGCACTGCCAATTTTTGAATTATGTTACTGGCTCTTTCAGAATGCTAGCCATACGGGTCTTGGATTATTCTGACTCTTTGACCCCCCGGAAACAGCATTAGTCAAACTGCTACAGTTTCAGAATATCGTCTTTCTGCCCAGTAAACCAAAACCTCCTTCTGTTTTATTAAATCTGACATCATTATGAATCATACTTCTTCTAGACTTGCCGAAGACCCCCCCCAAAAAAACAAGTTAGAGATCTTTGCAATCAGTTCATCTAAGATGAGATTTTGCTATTTATAGCCTTCTTCAAATAACAGTTGTGTGGTCTGATGCTTTGAGCATTTGTCACTGCTTTCTGCTTAATTTTCCTCGGAACTCTGTTGTATCTGCAACACAGATCACAGCAGGAAAAAAAACAAGCACTGCCTGCAAACACACACGGATTACTGGTGTACAGTTACTAAATACATGGATTTCCATCCTATGTTCTTAGAAAAAAAAGTTCATTTGGATAGTTAAGGATTCTTAAGTTTCAGAAGGGGTCCTCTTCAGGACCTCTAAAGGTTTCCTCAGAGAAACATTAGGATTGTGGAAAGAACCCCTTTTTTTTCTTCTGTGTGGTTTTCTGACATAGCATGTGATCTCTTAACAATAGCCATGATTCTAGATTTAATTTTGTTTTCTAAGAGTATATTAATGATGGCTGTCAGCAGGAATTCAGACGCTATGCTAGAAAACCCATAGTATAATCAGAATCAGAAATCAGAAAAACTTAATAAATAAAAGGCCTAACATGCTAAATATTTTTTCTGTTTGTCCCTCTAGAGAACCCTTTAAGGGTTTTGCCTAAAATCCTACAACAGAGCTTTTCTCTTTCAAACAAAAACGGATTCTAAGCATGGTTCTTCTTTAGACAAGAAAAGGAATATTTGAGAAACCCTTTCTTTCTAAGAGTATGTCCAGCTATTAGATTTGTCTAAGTTCATCAAAAAATAATAAACATTCAGAAAGAAATAAAACATCACATCCTCTAGAATTTTAGTAATACTGGCATATTACAGAGATTTCTTAGGAAGGCTTCTCCTGGACCATTGTGACAAATGTAAAGAATTTCCAAATGTAGCTAAGTGTCACTTGACTGTTCCCAGAGCCTTTTTACTAAAACATCTCAGTCTGCCATCATTCCCAGTCTGAACTAACAAATCCAATTTGATCACGAATGAGCATTCATGATTTCTAGAAATGTGAAAATATCAAATATTAATGGAGAAGGGTAGAGTAACTGGAGTGCATCTTATTCCTCATCCATGTCTCTCTACAGTGATGGAGAAGAAGTGGCTTTACAAGACAACATTAACAACATCTTCTACATGTTGAGATACGAGGCTGACTTGCTCTTCACAAGGTCAGTCAGAGTATGTGTGTGTGTGTGTGTGTGTGTGTGTGTGTGTGTGTGTGTGTGTGTGTGATCCTGTGTAAAAACGAAATCAGAGCTCAATGCCAAATGGCCTGTATGAGACATTAATCTGTCACTGTTTATCTTTGTAGAGATTCCAGTCCATCACACTGGGAACTCAAAGCCAACCTCGCGCTGGAGGAAGCAGATAACCTCCGTCCGCCGTTCAACTTTACTTTCCTAGTGAGACAAATTCACCTGCTCAGTTTCTCAGTGTAATACAGACAACGGGAATTTAGGTGAAATGAGAAAATATATATCAGGTAAAAGTAATTGCATGTGTTCTGTGTTGTTCAGATCCAGAACCTGGGCTACTTCCCAGTGAGAAATCTGCAGCTCAACATTATGATCCCAGAAGTGACGAAAAATGGGAATCGCTTCCTACAGATCCAACACTTTCACATAGACCAGGTGAGAAATATACAAGTATATAGCAAGCTGAAGAAGTATCAGACTGTTAGTCTTACGGAATGCAGAAAGGTCCAGAAAAGAATTTTATGTGAAAAAAGAAGTATAAAGTCACCAATGGGGATTTCTGAGAACGGCTGTTGTCCACCAAATGAATTCAAAGTATTGGGTTACAGGGGTGGATAAAACAGCAGTGCAAGAGGCCAGGACAAGGAGATTTTGTGTCCAGATTATTACATTTTTTGTTCATAGTTGTCAAATGGACAAGTTGGTTCATCTGGTTGTTGTTAGAGGATCATGATTTCAAATAAAAAACAACTGCAAAATTTGCCATTCTGTCCTTGGGACAGATAGCAATCTCTCTTTCCCCTGTCAATCACACTGACACTAGCCAATAATGGACATTAGCAGGTGACCAAATAATGGAGAAATGATGAAAAGTAAAAAATTAAATTAAAAATTTAAATGTCAGGGGCACCATGTGACATAAAAAGCAACACAAATCTGTCATAATGTTGAAAATGTTGAAAGATAAAGATGCTAGCCAGAGTCAAACAATATATTTTATGTGTGATACAGGGGCAGAATACTGCATCTCATAACTGAAATTTGTTAAATATTAACACATTTGGAAATTTATGGCTGCAAAACACAGAGGCAAAGTAAGACTGACAAGGTTCCACAATTAACAGTTTAACTGGTAACAGGTGAGGTCATCAAAATTGAGTATAAAAAGAGCATCCACTAAAGACTTGGTCTTTGCAAGCAAAGATGGGTCATGGTTCACCACTTTGTGCCAAACTTCATGAGAGAATTGTGAGTTCAAATACAATGTTTCTCAGCACAAGATTGCAAAGAATTTGTTTCTTTCATCATCCACAGTTCACAATATAATGAAATGTTTCACAGAGTCAGGGGAAATCTTGGTGTGTGAAGGCCAAGAGTGGAAACCGCTGCTGAATGTGGGTGTGGGACCATTGAGCCCTAAGGCAGTATTGAGAAACCGTCATGTTATCATGATGGACATAACCACATGGGCTCAGGACTACTTTGGAAAATCATTGTCACTTAACACAGTCCACCGCTGCATCAAGAAATACAACCTGAAACTGTATTCTGTAAGCCACCACTAATTTTGCGCCGAAACACTGGAAAGTTCTCTGGGCCCAAAGTCATCTGAGATGGACTGAAAGGCAGTGGAAATGTATTCTGTGATCAGATGAGTCATGTTTCAGCTTGTTATTGGAAAAAATGGAGGTAGGTTTTTATGTGCCAAAGATGAAAAAGACCATCCAGACTGTTACTAACAAAAATTTCAATCTGTGATGGCATGGGGGTGCATCAGTGCCCACGGCATGGGTGATCTGTATATGTGAAGATACCATTGATGTGGAGGCTTATATTGGTATTTTGGAGAAACATATGCTGCCATCAAGACAACATCTTTTCCGAGGAACTCCATGTCTGTTTCAGCAGGACAACGCCAGGATGTCATTCTCCATGAGTTACGACAGCGTGGCTTGACAGGCCTGCCTGCAGTCCAGATCTGTCTCCTATTGAAAATGTATGGAACATCATGAAGAGGAGAATCAGACAACAGTGACCACAAACTGTTGAGCAGCTCAAGTCTTGTACACAGCCAGAATGTGCAAAAACTGCAACAATTAGTATCTTCAATTCCCAAATGATTAAAAACTATAATTCAAAGTAAGGGTGATGTGACCCAGTGGTAATCTTGCCTCTATACCAACATTTTGTGAGTGTGTTGCCATCTATTTCTAAATTTGTTTATATTTAACAAATAGAATTAAGTTTGTCATTAAAAACACTGAAATTCACTTCCTTTTGTCTGTTAAATAAAGCTTCAGTTGAATTAACAAATTACAGATTTCAGTTTTTATTGCATTTTAAGAAAGTTTCCTAACTTTTCCGGAAATGGGGTTTGTACATCAATTACCCTAACTAGCTAACTAGCTTGTCAAACATTGCATTACATAGCTACCAATTTAGTCTGATCAGTTAGGTTTCTGGGCAACAGAAACATGGAACTTGCCAAGAGTATTAAAAAAATGTATGATTTATCCACCACTGCATTATACTGTACATTGTCACAATCTTGCTTTGTGCTACTGCTGATTTCATTTGCTGCTTGGCTCTAAAATGATCCCAACCAAAATTATTCTGGTGAAGTGATGAGCTGTGTTCTGCTTTTAGGTAGATGGGACTCACTGCATTCCCCCTCAACACATAGCTCATAGTCGAGCATCTCCGGAGGACTTGAGTCGTGTCTCTCGTCTGGTAATGCAATTCCAACTTATCTTTGTCTATAATTCTGTGACTAATATCCCACAGTGCATCTAAAACCACACTGCTCTTTTTTATGCTGCTGCAGTTGGTGCTTTGCTTAATTTTAAAAGCCTATCTTGTGATGTCAGGGCCGTTTAATCACCATTTGTGGCAAGCAGATTGAAAGTTTGGTCATCTAGCAAGCCAAATTGCTTGCTTTATGTAAGACAGAAGGTCTCCACTACAGCGGTTTATCCTTGAAATGTGGTCAGGAGATGTTCATCAGCACAACTGAAAATAATCTTTACCCAGTGTTATTAACCAGATTCATTAAGTTAACAATGTCTTAATATCACTGGAAGGGGTTTAGTAATGATGTGCATCTCTTCATGACCAACCATGTTCTTTCCACAAGCAGCTGAAGTTGATTTGCAAGTAAGAGTGTTTGTGAACAATGTGTACGTTTGTGTGTGTGTGTGTGTGTGTGTAGAATTATACCAACTCCCTGGCTGTGCCTATTCAGTGCAATGTGAATTTAAGCTCCTATAGAGAAGTCGCCGTGAGAATCAGTGGATCTCTGCGTGTTGACTCTCTCCATGAAGTAAGTGGAACTTATCATTCAGTTATCATTCATATAGGTGTCAGATATGTACACCTAGAGGCACTTGGTATGACACACTATAACAGCAGGACTTTTCACTCAGAATTGTCTAGATACAAGAGAAAAAAAAACACCACCATGTATAGAACTGTCTGTTAGGAAAACTTCATATGAGTCTTTCTTCCTGATTCTCTAACCTGTATATCACATCAGTCACTGCCCTGTCTTGCATTCTGTGTGTATGTGCATGTGTGTGGGCCATAGAAATGACTATGTGTTTTTCCTGTCATGTCCAGCTGAAGTTTAAAACGCTGGAGCTGGTGACGACAGCCTCGGTGGAGCTGAGCCAGGCCAGTCCCATGTTCCTACAAGAAGAGAGGCCCATCAGACATGTGAGTCAGTGCCTCACGTCCACGTAGACAGGAAACTGCACATTACCCCACATACACTCGGGCCATGAGAATGCATAAACATACCAATGTAGGCCACAGTGAAAAAAAAAATCAGGGAATGTGTTCAGGATTTAGTTGAACTTGATGAATATTTGATGAAACTAATGAATATTTAACATTTTGCTAACAAGTATGTTAATGGCCAGGCTTTGTTCAGCTGAGAAAAATCAGCTGTCCTTTACCTAAAGAAATCCTTGCTTATAAAGGTCATCACTAATCATTAATGATTAGTTTATGGCTGCACATTAGAAGTGGTTATGTTTTGTTTCATAGTGGCACTTCCTATTACAACTTTTGACTAGCACCACAGATTCCAACTACATGACACATCTGTTTTGAATGTGATGCATGAGAATAAACACATACTGCTCTGTCCTTTCCTCTTTAAATATCTGACTTTCATTCATTTTTGAAAAACTGTGACAACTTCCCTTCATGGCATAACATCCATAGCGCTGTAGCTAGTTGCTGGAGTGATGAGCTGCCTTCAGCTAATTATTTACGTAAATGTATGCATTGGATAAGCCATAACAAAGGACCTGCTACAGAAGCAGATTTGATTCATGATTAGAAAACTAAAAACTACTTTTCATACATTGCTTCTGCTCCAGTGTTCTCCAGTATAAGTGCTCAGTTTGATCCATTGAAATGTTTTTTGCTGGGTCTGCAGTCCACCACTTGATGACTTGAATGAAACAGAATGTTATTTTAGTCAGCAAAACCCTCGTGACTGTACACAAACGTTTATAAATCTAAAACACTGCCATATTTTGAATATGAAAGTACAGACCTGAGTGGCTGTGAGCAGATCTTTGATCACCAGTCAGACATCCAGACAGCAGACATCCTTTTAACAGCTGAGACGATAGAAGGTTTTTCATGAACTCCAGTAATCTGGAGCCAAAGGACCGAAAGGACCAGCAGACATTCTTGCAGTTCTTAATCCTCACACTGAACTCTTCTGCCATCTATGGACACTCCTAGAGAATGCAGCACATTTAAAAATCAGCAAGGCTTTTCCTTTTTCAAGTTAGGCAAGCCAAAAATTATTAATTACAGGCACATCTTACCCATTATTTCATTATTTCATCCTGCAGAATATTATTCAGTTAATTGTATAATAGGCCATTCAGTGACTGTGGTAAATCCTATAGGAAGGCATATCCCACAATGGATTCTGGGACTTTAAGTGTTTATATAAATTCCCTAATTTATATGGCTATTGAGTGAGAAGGCTATAAAGTAAGTCTGATAAGTGTGTTTATCACAGTGTTAAAAGTTTTGTCTTGGTGAGTTTAAACGGGTGTCAGGGAGTCAGGTCCAGTACCAGAACTAAGGAATGCTATTTTATTGAATGTTGATTTATTATATTTTTATGTAAATTATATATACCGTACTGTGCAAAAGTTTTAGGCAGGTGTTATAAAAAATGCTGTAAACCAAGAATGCTTTCAAAGATACAAATAATAATTGTTTGTTTTTATCAATGTACAAAATTCAAAGTGAGTGAACAAAAGAAAAATCTAAATCAAATCAATATTTGGTGTTACTATCCTTTGCCTTCAAACCAGCATCAATTCTTATAAGCACACTTGCACAAAGTCAGGGATTTTGTAGGATTATAGTCAACCAAATATACCAAGCAGGTGCTAATGGTCATCGATTTCACATGGAGGTTGAAACATAGTCATTAACTGAAACATAAACAGCTGTGTAGGAGCTTAAATCTGGTTGAGGAACAGCCACTCTGCTACCAAGGTGAGGCTGTGGAAGACACAGGACATACACCATGGCAAGACTGAGCACTGCAACAAGACACAAGGTAGTTACACTGCATCAGCAAGGGCTCTCCCAGACAAAGATTTCAAAGTAGACTGGGGTTTCAAGATGTACTGTTCAAGCTGTTTTGA
>JAOVYV010000035.1:6146749-6158430 GCA_025674545.1 Hassar affinis | reverse complement strand
TGGTCCAATTTAGCCATGAAACCTCCCACACTAAAATGACAGGTGTTTCAGTTTCATTGTCTAACCCCTGTATTTCTAATGTACCTTATCAAGCTCTCCTTACTCTTTTCTCTCCTTACTCTTAGAACAAATTTTGACTTTGCATCAGTAAGTGATCATTAAAATATTGCCATAATACATTTTCAATAAATGGATTTCCCTGCATTTATTTTTATCACAGTAATTGTGTTAAGACCCCCAACAGTCACAGACTCTCACATAACAGTTTTTAAAAATCATGCGTATTTTCATAGTTGACACAGCTAGTTAAACCTGTCAAAGCCTGGCATGAATGAGAAAAGTGACTTATGCCTTATGTGGAAAAAACACACGCATTAACCAACTGAATCTCAGGCAACCAACTAATGTTTAATAGAGTTAGACTGAAAAAGAAAGTAGGCATATTAATAATTTGTCTATTTATTTCACATTTGTATTTCATCTCTTCCCCTCCACAGGGAATTTGCTAAGACCATCAGGCGCCCATTCACTGTGCGCTACAACCCATACACACAGAGCGTGTGTGTGCTGAGGGACATGCCCAGCATTAACAGGGTGGTTGAGGAGCTCCAATATGAACTGGACATAGTGGGAGACGCACTCCAAAGGCTCAACAAACGCATGGGAGTCTAAGACCACAATGCACTGCCTACATATATCAGGGGTCAAACTCCAGTGCTGAAGGGCCACAGCAGGGCAGAGTTTAATGAGTTCAGCTAATGAGTTGAATCAAACTCTCTCTACAGTGTGGTCATGGACTGGAGTCTAAGATCACTATCTTAAATCTTGTCAATTATCTTTCACACTGCAACTGCAAATCATTTAATCATTATACCATGTTTAAGACCTAGCATTCAGATCCTATTGTGAATCGATGGCAACTGAATGCCAGCACTGCATACTTCACTGATTATAATACACTTCATTAAATGGTGCTTACTTGTCCTGATCAATTAAGGCCATTAATTCTGTCTGATAGATTCTGTCCTTTTCAATCAAACACAAAACTGGTCAAAGCCTGTACAGAATACTCGTATATACTGTATACTAGACATTTGTAATCTGGGTTTATAGGTAAATGTTTAAATGGCAGTTTATTTTTAAATGGCAGTTTATTATTAAGACAAAGGTCTTTCTAAGTGATATTGTAATTGTATAGAGATATTGCTTGTCCTGCAGTGTTTGATACAAAATATACAAAGGGTATTGTTTCAGAAATATTGTTTAACTGTTTGTGTGTGTATATACATGTGTGGGTGTGTGTGTATATGTGTGAGAGAGAGAAAGAGAGAGACAGAGAGAGAGAGGTATGTTACAATGAATCATATTCATGTATTGGTCTATATTAATTCCAGACTATGTTTTTGTCAGTTATCATTGTGGTCTGCTGAAATTCTGTGTAAAAAGTACAGAGTACAGAGTAAGACTGAGAAAAGACAATACAGCAGGCAGTAATTCAACTTAAAGCATCAAGTAAAATGGTTAGAAATCAAAAATACTTTCAAACTGAACATAAAGTTTAGTTGCTTTTGGTCTCTCTTATGTAGGCTTGACTTGATAGTATATGAAAAATCTCTCAGATTGCAGTGAACGTGTTCAGCCAGCGCAGAGAGGAGTGGGTTTTCTAAGGAAATATGATGCATACATTTTCTCTACTAATTTATAGTTACAGGCGATTTCTTCTGACTGGTTTCTCTCCCCCAAATCTAATAGAGGATTCTGATCGGACAGCGATTACATTTCATTTTGGCACGAATTTTACACTGCTCCTCTTCGAAAACCAATCAGGCGCTTTGCATTTCCTTTCTGGCCCACTCACAGCACCACACAGAGGAATACAAAGCAGTTCAGCTAATTGCACTTTAAGGTGATTTGTTTTAAATTCAGGATTTCATTCTTTAAATGCAAATCCACACATTTTTTTCTGTTAAGAGATCCACGGACATTAAATAAACATAATGGATCTTTTACTTTTCAGTTAAAATTTAAATGCAATCTCATGGTCATTGCATTTCAGTGATGTGTGTTCATGGTGGTTTGTATTTAATTGTGACACAAATTCAGCATGTCATTTTGAATGCAAATCATCATCCTGTATTGTTTTTCAGTAAAGAGTCCAAAAAGAATGTAATAGTGGTGTGTTCTTCATTTTGTCACGTGATTTGCATACACCGTGTGCGTTGCATTTCACGATTTCTTTTCAATTTGGCACGAATTCCTCGCCATAGGGGTAATCACTGCTATAGGAGAGGAAAACTCCGACTCCCAGTGTTCACAGCGCTAATTAGGGCTGATGAGGGACACCTGCGCCAGCCTGCATTTAAGCCACTCAGACGCAGCGCTCCTCATCGCACCTTCGGTAAACTGTAGCGCTCCACAGCACGAGGTATGTCAGGGACAGTCTGGGTAACGCCGGGCCTTAGTAGAGGTTTGGCGGTAGGGTAAAGCCCGAGGTAATAATTTGTGATTCAGGGACAGTGCTGGTTCAGGTCCGACATACTCCCACCTGGCACGGTTTACTCTTAAGCAGGAGGAGTGTGGGGATGTCAGTTGTAGCTCTCCTAGAAGCAAATAAACAGCTGTTTTGCAGTTAGTTGTGGGTAACCTCCACTTGAATATATGTGAGATTTTTTTTAATTTTGAGTTTGAGTCGGCTATTTAATATCGGTCTCTAGTGTTTGCCCTTACTTACTGCTTTATCCAGCACCTGCGTTAGCTACACACAAACCCAGCGCACTGACTTGACTCTCCAGTGACCCGGGTTCAATCCCCGTTAGGGTCGCTGTGTTTTATCATATCCCACATATTAACTACTGAAGTGAAGCTCCAAAGCGCACAGGCACGAGGAAGCGTTCATCCATCTCTCTCAATGACACCCTTTCTCCTTTCCCCTCTTAATCAGCCATGCCTCTTCTTAGACTGGTCAGTCCAATGCGTTGGGCTCGTTCCCTGCTCGAGCGAAAAAGGCTGTCTTGTGCTCATTCACACACAAGATTTTATAAGAAAATAAACGCACACCTGGCTCCGCCCCTACCTGTCACGTAACAAAGCGAGCTACCAACCCCTGTTCTCTGCAGCATTATGGTGATTGATTAAATGAAAATAACAGAATTCACAGTGCTCACCCTGAGAAGCTAAATTAACAACCAATCTCTAATATATTACCATTCAGATGAGCCCAGTGAGCCTTTAGGTCTAATAAATCAAGGTTTGTATGACTTGGCAGCAGGTTCACTGTAAATGTAAAAAGATAATACACTTTTAGAAGTATAATATGAGGGAATGTGTTCTGTTTATTGTACACGACTTGTTAGCCGTTTGGAAAAAAAAGGTTTCAAAGCATTAGAAGACACAGATTCGTTAACTGTAAGCTAAAGACCTGCTGCAGCATCCACTAGTAGACTAGGCTACTAGCAGTACTAAATTTTGACCACCAGATGGCACTAGTGCTCCGTGTGTTGACAATCAAGTATTAAACTTTTTTTAATGAAAATATCAAAGTGAATAACAGGGGGCAAAATGGGTTGATTCTAAAACATTTTGCAAAATAACTAAAGCACAGCTTCAATTTATAATCCCATCATAAACAATAGCATTGTGTTGCTTGTGACTGTGAACCTGCTGCCGTGGCAGGCTGTATAGTAGGCTATATGGAAGATATTATTCAGCATAAATAAAAACTTTTTTTTTAATATTCTTTTTACACTTGTGTTTTTCACACACAAATGTTGAGCGCATTTTACATTCCAAATAATAGAGCGGAAATAAGCGGTAGTGTTTTATTATTTTATGCTTTCACCGTTATGTGACTAAAGCAGCAGAATTTCATGCTTCCTGTCAGTGTTACAGTTAAAGTGCTGCTGTGTTTAACTGTTGATGTTACCTCCTAGTATTTTATAATTTAGCAGTCGGCTAAAAGCTAGTGAATTTAGCTACTTAATGACCAAACTACCTGGGCTTCTAGTGTATGAATTTAAAATGAAATGATCATTTGTCATTAACTAATGCTAGTGTAGTACATAACTCATTAGTAAATTAATGATTTGGCTAGTATATACAGTTAAAGTACCATGATGTTGTAGATGTCATGGTACTCAGCGTGTAGATGTTCCTAGGAGGAAATATAATTTCCAGGTTATCTGTATATCCGTGGAGAATCCTCCCTGGTTTCATTTTGAACTGCCTTGAAGGCTGATGTAATTGGGGAACTACCACTGATTGCTTTCAGGTTTTTCTGCATTTCTTCTTCAGTCCAGGTGGATAAACAGGTCTACATCCTGCTAAGTCTTAGTGCCAAATCTTGCATCCTAATGAGGTTTCTCAGCTTGCATAACTGTGGTTCTGGAGCAAACTAAAACAAAATGTTGCAAACCCTCTGAGTCTATGGTTCTTCATCTTATCTTTGCATCTTATCTATGTGTTCTGATTCTATCTGTTTCTCCTTTGTTGAGCATCCTGATTGAAAATGCCATCATCTGTCTGGCAAAAATCCTTCACTGTTAAAGGCCCCCTGGAAAGTTTCATTGTAATTATAGACAAATGTTTCCTCTTTATTCAACACATTAAAGGGGACAAGCCATATAATTATTCAATTATTTTGTCAATCCCTGAAATACTTTTGTAAAATCTGCTACATTTTTTCTCATGCTCTTTTTGCATGGTCTGAAACCCCTATTGGATAAGACGGGTTGATTTTGAGAGTAGAATAGAATATGTGATTATCTTCACTCTGATTAGCCAACATCCTTGAACAGGAACTGTCATTCACACTTTTGCTGCTTTGGGGCTTTTGTGCAAAAGTTTAGGCAGATTATTGCCAGAAAAAGATGTCTCCTTGTGTGTTCAACACTGGCTTCAAGTTCATGCTTCAAACTCTAAAGTTAAAGCAGAAAAGTAAGTATTTACTTAGTTTGTAAGAGAAAGATTCCTTAGAGGAAAAAGATCTCGTATCAAACATTGCTTTCATTTACTGATTTATTGTTTTCATTTATTTATATAAGGTTAACAAACAACTCATGAATGTTGCCTAACAAGATTACAGTGATGCTCTTGTTTAGACGATTCTAAAGTCACCGTATTACTTTACAACTATGATTATAGTGAAATGTGCTAGTGTGAGCCTAAATCTTTTGCCTGGTACTCAGAAACAGTGACTGACAACCCAATGCTCAATAAAGCACTTCTATTTATAACACTTCTGTCTCCTACTAAGGAGATTATGATGAAGGCAGCAGATAATGACATATTGTTCATCATACCCTGAGTACTTGAATATCCTTTTATTGTGTTGACTAGCAACTGTCTGATTCATCCACATGGGAAGCACAGACAATGTGTCAAAATGCAAGCTCCTCATAATTTTCTACACTTACATGTGAGACAGTGAATTTGTAGCATAGGCCATAAGTTTAGATTGAACGGTGTCTCTTTCACACACCTCTGCTTTCAGTGTTTATGTGCCTTGTCTGTTTTATGAGTTCTGCACAGTGGATGGATGGCCTGAATCCTGATGGAGTGGTGAGTGGACGGTTAGTCAGAGGGATTGGTTTGACATGAGTGCTTTTAGCTTTGCAAAGGCACATTTCCACTGCAGGAACTTTATTCAGTAAGCTGGTAAGTTTCTCAGAAAATGTGTCATGTATCAAGCCTGTGCAATAGTTCTAGGAATGTTTCTTGTTCTAGGTTCTAGAGAATTTTAGGATGCAAGATGCCAAAGTGAAATGGATAAATGCACATTTCCTAGATTGACCTACCCTTTCCCACCTACCAGTCAGCTCTCCTTTATCATATGACAAGTACCCGCTGGGAGAAGGCTAGCACATTCTTTATTTGAGACTCTTAAAGCTAGCTAAATGCAGCTTTTCCTACTGCACACCAGGCAGCATAATACCCTGAGCTGACTTCTTCCCCATACATGAGCTTACAGACACCCATGATTTGATTGACAAGGTAAAGAGAGTATGACATTCCTCCCACCCTGAGAACATAACCAAGTTTGCTCCCTTGGCTTCCAGCCATGATTGGCTGTGGCACCAGGATTCAAACACATGATCTCCCAGTAACAGGGTGAACTGTTTTTGTTGTGCCACTTTGAAGCTGGATCACAAACCCTTTTAAATTTATTTTTAAATAAACAGGTTACTGATATTTAAGAGCAAGCTAATTTACTAGGCATTAAGACTGGAAAACAAGATGTGGAGGATTTGTGTAGTTTTTGTTCAGATATGTTTGTACCTTTTTTAGTTTCCTTTTTAGTCTTTAAAGAATACTGATAAAAATCAACTCCTCCAGGTCTCAGATGATGTATGGGGTGCTTGGAGCTTCTGTACTTGTAATTCACCTTCTGCTACTGAGGATGGTCTCACATGAATACCTGAAAGATTTCCCAAAAACAAAGTATACCCAAGACTTATCTTTGCTGCAGTGGATAATCTCTAGCATAATAACATAACCCCAGTACTATAGATATGTACCTAGGAACTGTGAGCACTCCAGGTTGTCCAATATAAGCCGAGTGTTTAGCCAGTGTACTGAAGTGTATTGGAGCCAACAGAGTAACCAACTGGAAGAGCTGACTGGAAGAAGCTCCACCAGAAAGCAATGTCATACTTACTGGGAAACGAAGGCTACATGATCCAATACACTAGTGGCAGGGATGATGTTATGGCCAGGGTTAGTGGTGCTTTAGCATATATATAGGATTTAAGGTGCACTTTTCAATCACAGGTATTCATATTATCTCAGTAGTTGAGGGGAGTGTTGTTCAGTGAGGCTAATGCTAAGTGGATAGCACTTACATGCCCCAAGGGAAAATCCACAGACTAAAATGCTGTCTAAAATCAATGTGACCTGGAGGTCATGTTCACTAGAAAACTGAAAACATTTCCTGTTTATTGCTTATACATTTATTTGACCCCTGGTAGACTGCAGGTCAGACAGGAGAACCAGTTCAATTTACTGCTGCCCTAATGAGCTTTCTCTCATTCCCCATACTCCAATTCTCTACTGAGTGTCAGTTATGGATGTTCTGCAAAGCTTCTGTACTCAAGTTTCCTCATCATACATTATATATTAATATGGGTCAGTTGACTATTGACCGGGTGCACCCTTGGCCGGATGCTGCTGGGTTGTTGAACGCTTTGTGTGGTTCCTCCAGCTCTAAGTATGTTACAGCGACTTTCACATGTTTCACATTTTATTAGAATTGCACAACAAGTAAAAGTAGAAAAAAGTAGTTTCTACAAGTAGAAATTGTACTTGAAAAAAAATCAAGTGTTCAGATGTAAAAATGTAGCCATTTAAACATTTTTTAGATGTCAGTTAAGATATTTTTATCAATCAACTGCCATGACATGACAATTTGTATGAATGAGGCACCCTTGATACAATTCAATCAGTTGTATTTATATAGGGCTTTTAACACTAGATCCATTATGGGCAAACTAGAGGTGGCATGGATGAGGAAAAGCCACCTCAGACAACATAAGGAAGAAACTCTGAGAAGAACCTATCCTGCTCGGGGTGACACCGGATTATGAAACATTACTCTTCAAGTGTATGCTACAAACAGCACTAAGTGTAATGAGAGGAACTTCAGTAAAAGTATTATGATCGTTTATGATTTCAGTAGAGTTTTAGCTTTAAATCTATAGTATCCAAATGAAGTTACCAATGAAGGATGGATAAAACTTGGGCATAAACTGTATTTAGTCAGTGCAATCCTTATGGCTGTCAAAGTGGGACCATCCAAAGCAGTGACTGGATGTTTTAAATAAAGTGATGATACACAAAACTATGGCTGATTGATTGAATTTGTAGCAGGTCAAAAGAAGGAAACAAATCTGCCTGAGTCAGCAGATTTGTACTTGGAGGCTTAAGCCTTGAGATTTGTGCCTAGAATGCCTGAATCAAAACTTAGTATCGATGTTTTCATGAAAATGCAGTTGAACAAGAGCACAAGCATTAATATTTAATTATACTCACGTAAATTTTGAGTTGCCTAATATTATATTTACTGTAAGTACAGTAATAATTTGTAATTACTTAAGTACTTTCGATTTCTGCTTTCCTGAAATGTTTACTTACTGAAACACTGGGACAAATGGACAATATAAAACATCCATTTGCATATATGGCACTTGGCAGATAGTCTTGTACAAAAGGACTTACACAAGTGTCTTATTTTTTACCTGGAAAAAGGCAAAACCTAAAGACATTCAGCAGTCTAGGGCCGTGCCAGAAACAGGCTTTTAATGCTGATACAGGCGCACATAATACACAGATAACAAGCCAATAACAGAGTTTATTCAATAGATCGTCTTCAGTTTACATTTGAAGATGGCCAGGGCTCAGCAGTGTAGAGAGCCAGAAACATTTAGTTTACATTTCCACAATGTATCGGATTTCTTATGCAATGTTCATTGCTCTTTTCAAGCAATTATGGTAATTTAAATGGTCACACTCATTTGTAAAGTTACTGAAAATCACATGTAGCCAATACTAGTACTGTACTTCTAGCAAAATTGAACATTACTTCAGAGCAAATTAATGAATACACACATTCTCATACACACTAACAGTTGCTGAACTAAATTCATCATTTAATTATAAACAATGTACTGTCTCCCCAGTTTTATCCAAGATGGTGTGGTCCCTCCATCCCACGCATCTTCATTCCAGAGCTCTTCCATCTCCATTGCCACTATGCCAACCCACTTAAAGCGATTGTGAAGGTTTAATTGCTGTGCATTAAAATTTCAGGGCCGGCTGTTCCAGCCTGGGCCGCTGGCATGACAGCCAGGGAAGATGAAGCGACTGCATGAAAATCACAAGGCGCTGAGCAGACACACAGCAGTACACACACTCAATACCTTTGCAAAGCACCATTTGCAAAAAGACATGGTTCTCAACATGTTAGTAAACTTGACCTAGCGAAAGGAGATTGGTAGTTTCGGCTTACGTTGCATGCTTCTGAATACTTGAGTCTGTAGAAAATGTGTTGCAGTAAATGTAATGCTGTTTGATCACAAGAAGATACACTGTGTGTGTTATTTTTGACATTGTAGTACTACTGTATACTGATGGGAGTCACTGATTTCAATTTCTAATACATTGTAGGTTGAGTTGTGACTGTTAGCCACAGCATGATGAAGCTCTTGCCTTATGTTTACATGAGCAAAGGACAGAGTGATAGCTTACTATTCATTTTCAAAATATATATCTGACACAGAGCCCTAATTTCAATGACGTCAAGAAGTATAAGAGCATGTTTAGTGACTTTTAAATAGAATGAGGTTTTCTCAGTTCTTAGAAAGTCAGGTTTGGGATCCAAATGATTGCAAATCAGGTGTTACTTGTCTTTTGCTGGTGTAAACATAGAGTTCATCTGTGCTTTCTGCACCCGTTATCCATAAATGATTTAACTAAGAAGTTACCGCTTGTTGTAACTACCTTAATCAGCATAATGCCTGCTACTTTCCCAAGATATGCTGTGAAACAAAGAAAATATAGGGAGCACTCACCTTAGTCTTAGTTTTTGAAGATGTGTCCTTGTGTTGGTTTATAATGAATCACAATAGCCTACAAAAATAGGCTTTCAGAAATATTATCAATGTAACAGAAGGTTAGAAGGGTTAATCACTTGAAGTATTGTAAGAAGATCAAATAAAACTGAACACTTATGTGTATTTTCTGGGATAACTCCCATTTGGGCATGTTATCTTCCTGTCCTAAGAGAACTACCTATGTCTACCTATGTCACATCTGTGTGTCTCTACTGCGGTGCCTTTTCTCCGTTGTCCATTTGCACTTGGTTTGCAGGGCAGTGCTGGCTCAGTGGTTAAGGCTCTGGGTTGCTAATCAGAAGGTCAGGGGATCAAACCCCAGTATCACCAAGCTGCACTGTTAAGTCCTTGAGCAAGGCCCTTAACCCTCTCTGCTCCAGGGAAACCATATCATGGATGAGTCCCAATGGAGTTACAGTAATACAGTAAATGATCCTGCAATCTGATCCCAACTTCCTAACAAAGCTGGAATATGTAAAGTAAAGAATTTCACTCTGCAGTAACGTGTGTGTGACAAAGGCTTCTTCTTATGGGTCTTGTCTCAGTCCATTTTTGCACACTTACTCTAGTCCACAGTCCAGCTTATGTATTTCACTATATTGCCACATCTTCCACCTTGTTGTTTGCATCACAGCAGGTAACTGTTCCCTGTCCATGTCCAAAAGGCAAATGTTTAGCCCAAGCCATTGGGGAGAAGACTGTCTGTCCCTACTACTGTAACTCCCTTGGGACTCTCAAATAGTACTAGCTTTTAGTAGCCCTGTGCCAAGCAATCAGGAACTAGTGAATATACTGTTTTACTAATAGGTAAGACGAAGCAAAAATGTGGATTGTCTCAAGAGGTCTGTGGAATACTGCAGTAGCTGTGTACCTGTTCTCAGCTGCAGATCCATCTCTCTCTCTCTCACACACACACACACACACACTCTATCATCGACAGCGCAGGGGCTTTCCTGCACCCTCTGTGTCTTGCACCCTTCTATAATTGGCATTCTCTTTCTCTCAACCTATCATTTATGCTTAATGGAAGATGCTGTGCTGTGCATCATGTGAATATTGCCTGTGTGAAGGGTTAACACGAGGAAAAGCGCTGAATGTAGAACATGTTGCCATGGCGCTCTTAGTGCTGCAGATGTAAAACGCAGTAGTGCTTCACTGCGAAAGCGAAGGAAACCTTCAGAGAGTTTTAGATTTAGGGGTGTGGGTGTTTGTTTCTTTACCAACACTGAAGCCATTCTGGAGAGATTTGTAAATATATTGCACATGTGCACGTGTGTATGAGTGCGAGCGAGATCACGTTAGCGGAGGGCGATATTTTCTTTGTTACCATAGCAACAGAATGAATCGGGTAATTTCAGAAAGCACCACAAGGCTTACGTAACCATGAAACACAGAGTAAAACAAGGTCTCCAGTCTTTGATATGTGAATTACTATTACAAATGAAGCTTTTGTGAAATCACACACACACACACACAAATTGATTCACTTCCCTTATATATATAGCTAAAGTTTGTACAGTGATTTCTTTTCAAAGAATTTTCATCATTATTTGTTTCAACTCTATTCAGAGTTCAACTCTATTGATATGGGGAGGTGAGGTAAGATTTTAGTTTTGTCTAAAATCAGCATATGGGTAAATATTATTATGGACTGTGTATTCCCATGTTTGGATAGATTGCTGTAAATTGCCTTGTACAAATATTCTGTGTGAACTGACATGTTGATAAAGATTCTGTAATAAACTATCACTAATTACAAGAAAGTGGAATTCAGGTCCACCAACAGCTCTGAGAGTTTAAGGGACTAAATCATCAAACAAAATACAGGCAGTGTTCATAAGGATTTGACCCTTACTTCTAATGGATTTTGTTATACATTAACATTACCAGTAAAAAAATTTTGTAAAGTGTTTGCTGAAGGTCATATTTAATCTTTTGTTGGGATGGGTTCTTCTCTTACATTAATAAATAAATGCAACTGTCAGCCTGGTCATACATACACTGACCTACAGGCGTTAGACAATGAAACTGAAACACCTGTCATTTTAGACCACAATAATTTATTAGTATGGTGTAGGG
>JAOVYV010000035.1:6124655-6134713 GCA_025674545.1 Hassar affinis | reverse complement strand
AAATGTCTTTTTGTCAGTTTGACAAAACACACATACACACATACAAATAGGCATTAAGGGCTAAAAATGATTAGAGAACCGATTTGTTTTCCTTTTTTTATGTGAGTAAAACTGCTGAACTGAATAAACTCCATCTTGCACAGTTATTCTCAGCATGAAATGACACAGCTGCAGTTGAAACATGCTGAGTGAGTTTTTTGGGGGGAGAATTTTTTAGATCGGTTAATCTTCAATATGTCCGTACACTCAATCACAATCCATCTTACAATATAATTTCTTTACACATAATGCAATCGACAAAGTAACCCACATTAAGCATGTTAGTTTAAAAGAGAAGTATACATTTGCATGCCTGTGTCTCATTAGGCTCCAGTAAGCAATGCTGGATAAGGGCTAAATATAGAGAATCAGAAGACAGTTTCACACTGAAGACGAATTTATAGAAACGCTGCATGGCAACCAGCCTGTTCACCTGTGCACTCTGGCATCCAGCACTCTGACAAATTTATGTCTCATCGATCACAAGAAGGCAAGAAGGCAGAGGACTGCCAAAAAGCTGTTGCAAAGGATTCACTGAATTTTATATTGTTCTTTAATGGCAAAGGTTCCTCCTTGCATTTCTTAAGGTCACCCATAAAACAGTTAGTCAAGATGCAGCAATTTAAAGGTTATAGAAAAGGGACTTTTGCAGCCTGTTTGGCAATATTACAACAATCCTGTTTCATTATGTTCATCTGATGGAACTAACTTCAACCTCTGGCAATGTTACTCTTGTTGGAAAACAAACAAACATAAAATATTATAAAGATTATGTCTTATTTAATATGCAGTCCATTCAGCAGTAACCCTCTAGTGTCTATCCCCAGTGCACAGTATTTTTCATGTTTCACCTGCTCGGAGTCCCTCAACACTGTTGACTCACACACACAGATTTACACACATGCACACACATTTATGTGCATATGAGTATAAATAGATGGGCACACACACACACACACACACACACACACACACACACCAAGGAAGTGCTGGGATGTGACGCAAAGCTCCTGGGATGAAAGCATGAGGTGGACAGAGGGGAGTAGGGTGTGAGTCATCTTTAGAATAGCTCCACACACAATAAAGGCATTCCTCTCGCTCGTTTATTGTTTCTGTCACTTATTTGCACTTCCTGTGCCCTCCTCCGTCTTAAAATACACATTCAAAAATGTGCTGATACTGAGATGCGAGGCATAGCCCGCACAAATGTATGTGTGTGTAATAGCGTGTGTTGTTGCTTGTGAAATATTTTATCTGCAGTAAATGTGTGTGTGGGCATGTGGGTGAAGGGTGTGTGTGTATATGTGTGTTTAGCAGTCATATCTCATTAGCTGAACACTGCTGTTTAAAGATAACATAATGTGACATTAAATATGTACAATGCCTCAGGTTTAAGGATTTTGTATGAAAGTGTGTTCATGCCATACTGTTCTTGATATTGAAAACTAAATCTATTAACCAACAGTACCTCTGTTACTATTATGAAGCCATTATGGTTAAATTTGTAGCATAGGGTCATAGGTTAATAGATAGAAACACGCGTATTGATTGTTAGATTGACTCCATTCTTGATTTCTCTATTTTTGTAAGTGTTTCAAGTCTGTAATCATGTCATATCAGGAAGGCTTGCGAGTAGGCAGCTTGTTCACTCAAACCATGAATAACTTGGTTATGGTTGCATCTTTTATACCTTTGTGTATACCTTGTGTTTTATCACTTTGAGTCAACACTCTAGGCTAGAAAGAAATCAGCCCCAGCCTTTAATTCATACCACTCTGTGTATATTTACCTAGTCACTGGTGGTTCTTTTGTGCTTGGGTCCTCAAAAAAAAAGAATACACTTGAAACCAACAGCAAATAAGATTATGTGAATATCTAAATATTTATATATTTTTATTTTAAAAAAAGATGGGATCCAGAGCTTGTAGTCCCACTGCACCCTGAGACTGTGTTATTCACATATAAAAGCAGGGTAACTAAAGCAAGGCCATGGCAGAGAGCAGCCATACTGGGGCTCTGATGGGACTGTCCTACTTCTACTCCACTATTTCTGCTCTGAGATGGCACAGAGCAGTACACTTACAGCACAAAGTGTCTAAATCAGCCTCAATTAAGCCTTAGACACATCAGCTAATGCAACTAGTAGAATTGCTTATCCTTTATTAACTAGTATCAGCATAAAACTTACCCATATAAAACATTAGCATCCATTGATCTTGGTATCTAAATCAGCTAATGGCACTAAGTCTTATTTAAGCGGAATGAATGATTGCAGCCACTTTTACCATTGCATTTATTTTAAAAGAACTGAATCAGGTGGTACAAACTTTTCATTTATTATTTATTTTAAACCTACATTTACCACATAGCAGTGTGTAATATGGCCATAAAGTGAGAGAGAGCAAGAATGAATTGAAATGAAATGTGTCAGTTGCAGTGCCCCTATGGACAAAACATAATGAGATTTGGTGTGCATCTAAAGAATGGGGTAGTGATACAGGTTGTGAAATCTTGTGAAGTTTGAGCCTTTATATCACAACATACTGGCTAGCAAACTGCTAGACTTTTTGATTAGAACCTTATTTACTAGGTGTCGCTACTCCACAAATGAACTGTATAACGAGCTAGGGTAATGCTTGTCCTAGAGGCGAACCTCATCATTTTTGGCAAAACAGTTCTTGAGCTATTGCCCAAAAAGTTCTTTGAGCCTTCCCCACTTTACAGTGTGCTTAGCACTAAGGGCAAGACGCACCTAAGGACAGAAATCATATATTGTGTATCAGACATGTAGAGCTACAACCATACCAAGTTTCATGTGGATTGTTAGTCTGATATCATTTACCAGACTGTTATGAGTCTGATATCATTTACCAAAAAGTGTGAAAAAAGGAGGAGGAGGAAAAAGATGAAAGCTAGCTGCAGCGGTCATAATAAAGCATAGATATAATAACTTTCCTATTTTAAGACTGTATTCCTCTCTATGCATGGCAGGTATACAGTTGCCTCATTTCTGGTCTCCAGAAATTCCCACTCAGAGGTCCCAGTGCAAATGTGCTACTTGGAGTTAGTTCCATATATGACATGAATGCAGTGTTACACTTGTGGATGGCATGCATACACCAAAGGGTTTTATACCAAGAAACATCTGTCAGTCTGAAAACATTTTCTTCACCTGACTACACTACCAGTGTAAGATCTGCATAGCCACCTCCTCATTAGCTGTGGTCTGCACATGATCCCAGAGCATTCTGGTTTGACATGAAGTCAAGTGTTGATCACAGCCAAGCAAACTCTCAGTTTCACATATAGATGGGATTAAAAATAAAAAATGAACATTATTATTATTGTGTAGTGGTATTAATCCAAAGCAAATGAAGAAAGGAGAGTGCCACTTTTATAGTGGAGTAATTTCCTCTATTGGAATGGTAGCTTCATCATATCAAGGCATGAATAATAACAGATAAAAACTTATACTAAAAGCTATAGCACAGCAAAGGATATTTGAAAGTATTCTGGTGGGTCTGAGTAATTAGTGCATTCTATCTAAGATGTCAGTGAATTTGAACAGTACAGGGGTGTGTTTCATGTTTCACCTCCCGGAAAGACAGCACTACCTTACCTAATCTCCATTACTCCGTATGTGTGTGTTTGTGTGTGTGTGTGTGTGTGTGTGTGCACACTCCATGGGGGAGCTTGTAGCAGAAAGGTGAGCTATTTACCAGCAGGGAGCCTGTTTGTGCATGTATGTGTTAGCAACTACATGTACATCAACCTTGGAAGACAAAATAAGGAATGTATGTGCATGCAATGCAGATCCATGCTGGCTTTGCGTCTGTTGTGTGTTTTCCTATTTGGTGCCAGTTTGACAGATGCCATCTGTCGATCTTTGCTATTTCTAATGGTATTTTGCCCAGAGTCAAGCGGCTCGAACTGATTAGCCAGGCATCTCGGCCGTATGTGTCTACACCCAGATCTACGCACCAAGGCAATGCTAGATGAAGCAAGCAACAGCAAGAGCAAGTGAGGCTTCAGACCAATGCATTAGAAATATTCAGTGCATTTCCTGAAAAGTTCCTTCTCATCGAAGCCTGAAGAAAATGAAAGGCTACTGTAAGATTTAAGATCTAAACCGTAAGGATACAGATGTTTTATTGACAGAATGGTTTCTTCTAAATGCATGCTTTCATTTTGGTTAGTATCCATCTGTGTGTGTGTGTGTGTGTGTGTGTGTGTGTGTGTGTGCGTCTGTGTGTGTGTGCGTCTGTGTGTGTGCATGTGTATGTATTCTGCAGGAGTTGTGCGAGTTGAGCTGAATGACTGCGGCGCGATGCAGAGCCTGATTCCTATTTTGTGGTTGCTCGGACACAGTCGCCATGGCAACATGCTTCAGTACCATATTAAAAAAAACAGTGGCTGTAGAAGGCAATAAACAAGACATCAAATGAAAAGGGGAGGGTGTGGAAAAGATGGTGAAAACTATCATTTGTATACCATTATGCACGTACTATTATTCTGGATACCACTTCTGAGTCTGAGTTAATACTGTCATTTTAATAATATTCATTTTGGAAGAAATACTGAAGTTCAAAGCATTTTGACCAGAATGAGCAGTCGTAAGTAAACAGATGAACAATACAGGATTTTTTTATGCTGCTGTAATGTGACTCTCCCTCTCTCTCTCTCTCTCTCATATGGACAGACACTCACTGCTATCCCTGCTCCCTTTTCTAACAGTGGCATCCTTATTCATTGAGTACAGCACCTGTCATCGGGCCCCTTCATCACAGCTATAAGAATACAAAACATATCCACATCTGTTTTCCGGAATGCCTTATTGTCCAAACATTTCAAAATATAAAACAAGATAAACATTGCTATATGTTTATTATAATAGATTGTATTCTATATTAAGCACGGATATATAAATAATCCCCAGCAAGATTCAATTACCTGCAAGGTGTTCACTGGCTGACAGACAAAATGCAGGGTCCGAAATAGTTTCAACTGCACTTTTTTTATACCTACGTGGGTGAGACTGAGAATGTGAAAATAAGTTTAGCCATTTTTAGTACTAATAAGCGAAATATCAGTGTGGCAGCCTGTGCATTTTTTTATTGCTCTACTCTAAACAGTTATAAATCCTAACACAGGTATAAGGCTAATGCATCTATTTTAAAAACGTATTTGAAAAGGGCAAGTGTTATGCTGTTTGCCTTGACAGACGTATCGTAGTAATACTACTGTGTGTATTTTTCTTCTTGTATTATGTGTAAAGTAAGTTACATGAGCATGGGCATGGTGTATATACTACAGTATGTTGTATAAGAACAAGACTGGGTCCCACATAAACTGTGTGTGTGTGAATTGACATATCATTGTGTATCTACAAGACCTGCTGTATGTGAGCACAGGTGTACCGTTGCATGTGTGTCTGTGTGCACAGTACATCCATCTATATAATTATGTGTATATATGATGCATTATAATCTTTTCCTGAGTACACAGAAGAAAAGCTACTCTTCTCAATTACACTCTAATGAAACAATGATGTGTCTTTGTCTCTATCTTTCTCTCTCTTTTGAAAGTGGACAGTCTCTAAGTACTTCCAGTGGAAGCACTTACCCACTCTTAGTCTCATTTCAAGCTACTTACTCATGTCAAGGGGCAAAATTTTCATACTGATCAGTATATTTTTCACTAGAAAAGAGTTTTCCTCCACTTGTCCCCCTCACTTATCACTTGTATCCTATAATGAAGTATTTGTATCTTCATGGGCATGGTTGATTTCCAGAATGACTTCACATAGGTCTACTGGGCATGAGGGCTCACTGAATGGTTTGATGAAAATAAAAATGATGCAAATTATATGCTATGGCCTTCACACTCATCAGATCTCAACCCTGTTGAATACTTCTGAGAGATTTTGCATTTAAGTGTTAGAGAGCACTCTCTACCATCACCATCAAAACACATACTCAACTCCACAGATTTGAATCCATGATAAGACACATTGAAGCTGTTCTGAGGGATGGAATGTGCCAGCCAAGTACCTTACTAATACACATTATATATTTTTTTCATTTAATTTGTCCATCATCTATATGCAACAAATGGTGATGGTGACTACAAATACACAGACTAGTTTTTTTTAAATGCTGGCTTATTTTCCTGATATAAAACACCAAAAATGACCCTGTATTAATTTCATTATAAGCTCTATAATATATATCCAGTGTTTTCATTATATGTCTTAAGAGTTCCCTGCCTAACATTATATAGTCCTAGCTTCATCATTCTATTTGCATCTACAAACTATACATCAGTAACACTTTAATATTCTTATTGACTAGATTATACGATCTATATAAATGTGTATAGACCTACATAAATCCAAACACATTAAAGACCTAAGAGTTCGATCAGTATAACACAGGATAGTGCTAATACAGCCACACGATAGAGCCGAATGAGCATGCTATGATTTTTTTTTTCCTTAAAAAATGCAGTTCACCTTGATATGTTCCAGAGTAGGAAAGCATCCAGTGTTAGAAAAGTGTGTGGTGTATAACGAGACGTTTGATGGCACTGTGTGTGTATGTGTGTGCAACAGAATGGGGAAAAAAAATGCTGAATGGGTTTTGTAATGCCTCTGGAGGTTGATATGCTGAAGTTGCTTGTTTGTCTGGAATGTGAGAAATGTTGCATTCAGGAGTCAAGCTGAGAGAACAGTAAAGAAGTCAGTAGGGCAGAAGGGAAGGAAACAGGGTTCAGTCTCATTCTCAGGCTAGAAGTATTTAGTCTCTTTTCGTGCATTCAGATGGTCATGCCACTGAAGGGTTTCCTACCTGCTCGGTTCATTTCTAAAACCTCGTCCTGGGCAGCCAGCGGGCATGTGTCACTCTGTGTGCTGTGGTGGGGTGAGTTCGTGCCTGACTTACAGAAATTTGGAGAGCCCAGCTGTGGGGCACGTGGGATGTGCTTGTTCTTTTTCTTTGGTAGTTTTTGCTTTGCCATAGCCAGCGAATAGTACATCCCAAAATTATTGACGATGACTGGGACAGGCATGGCAATGGTGAGCACGCCAGCCAGGGCACACAGCGCACCCACCAGCATGCCCGACCACGTTTGTGGGTACATGTCTCCATAACCCAGAGTAGTCATAGTGACCACTGCCCACCAAAACCCGATGGGGATGTTCTTGAAGTGTGTATGCTCGCTAGCGCGAGGGTCATTAGGTTTGGCCCCAATGCGCTCAGCATAGTAGATCATAGTGGCAAAGATGAGCACTCCAAGGGCAAGGAAGATGATGAGAAGAAGGAACTCATTGGTGCTGGCACGGAGTGTATGCCCAAGCACACGTAAGCCCACAAAGTGGCGCGTCAGTTTAAAGATTCGGAGGATGCGCACAAATCGGACCACACGCAGAAACCCGAGCACATCTTTAGCCTCTTTGGAGGACAGGCCGCTCAGACCCACCTCTAAGTAGAAAGGTAGGATGGCCACAAAATCGATAATGTTGAGGGTGTTTTTGATGAATTTTTTTTTGTCAGGACAGAAGGTAATGCGCATGAGGAACTCGAAGGTAAACCATACCACGCACACGCCCTCAATGTAAGTGAGATAGACCTCGGTCTCAGTCTCCTGGTAGACTCGTGTGATGTTGTTGTCGTGCGGGTCAACATCCGTGCGGTTGATGATGGGATTGAAGGCCTCATGTGTCTCCAGGCAGAATGTAGTAATAGACACCAGGATGAAGAACAGAGAGGCGAACGCCACCCACTGAGAGAAAGAGAGAGAGAGAAAGAGAGAAGAGGGGGAAAAGGGTAAACAGATGTTTATAAATCTTGCTCTCATCAAAAACAAAATAGAACTTTAAATATAACAAATGTTTTTTTTACTATTTTCTACTAATTGAAGAAACAATAGCAAAACCTGCAGTAATAACATTCAGTGGCACCATTGGAAACACAAGATCAAGACGTTATTGCACAAGTGATTGTATTTTATTCATTAAAATAAACTTCAGGATGGTCATTAGACTCCATTGACATCTCATTGCTTTATCTCATAATTCACCAATCAGTGTGCTATACAACAAGTTTTATACATAGATATAAGGTAAACTATATGGCCACAAGTATGTGAATACCAAACTTGGTCCATTCTGTATAGATTTTGGAATTCTATGGGAATTTCTGCCCTTTCATCCACAAGGGCATTATAAAGGTACTGATGTCCAGGCTTGTTCTGGTGCACAGTTAGATTCGTTCCAATGGTGTTCACTGGGGTTGAGGTCAGGGATCTGTGCAGGTCATTCAAGTTCTTCTACACCAACCTTATACTTAAAGTAAAACAGATGCAGCAGAACATAATGAATGCACAGGACAGAGTGCATCATGACCCAGTACAAACTAAATACACTGAAAAGCAGAGGCTGAATCAGGATGCATCAGTGGTTGCACAATTGTGGTGTCATTTTTATCCCATTGATATCAAGTTACATTTGTTATAGATTCTAAAAAATGTGCATTTTAGTTGTGTCTTTAATATTCATTCAACACTGTTGGCTGAATATCATTCCAAGGAAGAAGAAAATTCTCATTTTCCACTTTATTTTCAGCATATAATAACATTTTTAAGTAAATTGTTAATAAAATAAATACATTTCAAGTAATTACTAGTTATGCTTGTATTTTTGTTAAGATGCAGGAAACCTTTGGAAATAAGATATCGCTGAGTTAACATTTTTTAAATGGTTAAATGCATATTCCTAGATTTAACTAGTCAAAAGAAAAGAAAATGTAAACAGCTAAAGGGCACCCCAATCATGGAAACACCCAACTACTGAGAAAACTGATGACAAATTTAACAAGACTGCATTATGTCAGCAGCAGGAAACCAAGGGGTAATGGAGGTTATGTAACTCCACTTAACACCAATGCAGTATTAATAATGCCTATCCTGACAGAGAGGATCAGCCACCACCACCCAGAAGCAATAAGCCAGAAAATGAATAAAAAGTTTTCTTAAGAAAGTAAAAGGTACAAGATGCCTCATATTTATATTACGTGATTCGTCCACAGGCCACAGCTCTGTTGTAAATACACACAAGAACTACCAGGACACATTAGTTAATGATTTACAACTCTTTCTCTGAGCTCCTGAGCTTCTCAAGGAAACATACATCACCTAAAAATCATGTACTGCTACAGCTGTTATAACCATTTCTACTTGCGTTAAAAAAAATAAATGCATCCATTCACCGATGGTATCTTTACTTTGGATGTACATCCAAGCATACTCTCAAACAGAAGACAATAATTAAAAATGAAATACATCAAACAATTTGGAATGGACATACTAAGTGGGGTTATTAAATTTACAATCAGATGTCCAAATGCATTAATGTTTAAACATAATAACTGATAATGGCTCAAAATATGTTTAGATGTTTCTAAATATAAATCCCAGATCCAGAGAATGGAATCTATAGGAATGATTGGAGCTGAATGCTTTTTAATGAGAGTAATGAAATAGCACTATTATCATGGCATCGGAACTTGTAGCACTCCGGATCCTTGATGCTTGAGACACTAGCACTTTCTCTATATCTGTTGTTCTGTGTCTTGCTGGCTGGTCTTAATTGAAGTCTGGAATGACCATTTGCCTCACTTCAATTCAAATCCATGAAATGCATTATCCCTGCAGAAAACTTGGTCTGATGTGAAACCAGCTGCCAAAACACAGGCTGAGCTGGTCAAACTGGTAGCCATATCACATCAATAAATATTTGATAAACACTATTTTCTAGTTGCCTTCCTGTTGTTGTGCTCGTTTGCTAAAACAATTTGTCTACAGCCTTAATTCAAAAACTGTTTCCATTCTACCAACCAAAGATGTTCTACCAGCTTGAGCAGCACAGCTTGTATTGGTGATGTGAAGAAATACACTCCTGATCAAAATCTTAAGACCAGCTAAAAAATTGGAAGAATTTGCATTTTGCACCACTGGATCTTAAG
>JAOVYV010000035.1:6076879-6105601 GCA_025674545.1 Hassar affinis | reverse complement strand
GAACCTTCACACTCTGCTCTTACTGGTGCAATGTGCAATTAATGAAGATTGGCCACCAGGCTGGTCCAGTTTAGCCAAGAAACCTCCCACACTAAAATGACAGGTGTTTCAGTTTCATTGTCTAACCCCTGTATGTCACATAATTACTATGCACTACAAATTGTTTAATTTTAATTGCTTACATTTTATGAAGCATTAAAACATAACTGTACTCGCTATTCATTCATGTTACTTTCCTATCTGGACCTTGTTCTGTAAGCATTTTTTGTAAGTGAACCTTTACAAATTTTAGTTGAATACTCCTGATGTGTCTTGGCAAAGTTTTAGACCATCATGTGTGCCTAGAACAGCCTCACTATATCTTGGCATGGACTCTACAATCTTTGGAACTGTATTGGAGAGATAAGCACCATTCCTTCAGCTTGATGATCTTGATGGAAATTCTCCCCTAGGTGTTCATTTAGGTTGATATCTGGTAACCATGAAAGCCAAAGGCCAAATGCCAAATGATATACATCATTTTCTTCCTTATTAAGGGAAGGATGTCAGGATAGGAATGTTTCCTCACAGAATAAAGATGATCACCCCAAATAACTTTGTATTAATTTCCAATCCCCCAAACTACACCAGCAACTTTTATATACAATGCATGCAATTGTTAGATGTGTGTTACTGAAATATAAAAGAAATGTAGTAGTTCTGAAATGAAAGTAGTTTTTGAAGAAAGCGTGAAACCATCTTCTACAAGACTCAATGCTGCCATTCTGAAAGACTGAAAGCAGTTCATAAGCAGTCGGCTTCAGAACAAAAAAAAAAGAAAAAAGAAAGTTTTAAAAAGCAGGCATTTGTATGTCACTTTTGTGAATCTTCCCAGTCATGAATAGCCCAAAGCAATGGGAGCGTCTTACAGGAGATGGGAGGTTCTGAGTCTTGGAAACACGCCAATTTACTCACACATGGACAAGTAGGCAGGTGCTGTTGTATATTGAGCAGCACATGAATAACAAACAGGTTTACAATACTGGCCCAGAGAAAAGCTTACTGGTGTGTATAATAGTTTAAGGACCATGTTGGGATCACAGGACAACATGTGAAACTCTGATTAGACCGAAATAAGAATAGCATTGATTGATTGATTGAGTTTTACAACAAAAAAGATTAGAAATCAATAGAAAGAATTATTGCACTGTTGAACTGGAAATGAGATTTACATACTGATATAAATCGAACTGCGCTTTTACTACAAAGGTAAAATCGGTACAGAAGCATTAATACTGAATCATCAACAATGACTCATCTCTCCTGTGATTGACATGTCAAAAATGATGATGCATTTTATAAGAGAAACAGATGAAAACAAAGCGCACAACAAACGGACCAGAATGTTTTTTTAAATTTAAGACTGACACTACTATAACATTTCTACATTATACATTAGCCATCTGTCAACAGATTTAACTAATTGTAGGTTATCAGATGCAAAGGCCATAATTAACACAAAGGGTTTGATGACAACTCAATGGCATTTTATCTTGATGATTGAATTTCTGGTTAATTGACGGCTTCAGCAAGATGTCTGATGCCATGGAAGTAAAAATGACTCACTTGCTGCGAACACATAGTCACATGACACAGAAAGCTCCGGCGAAGTTTGTCACGTTCTCTGGCACCTCATGAGAAAGAGCAGCCTTAATCAGTTTCATTTGTGCTGTGAACCTGTTGCCATGGTAACATATTCCCAAGACTTACATGAGGGGAAAAAAGCAGCATCTCATCTGGCAAGGACATGAATATATCAGGTGCCTGTGGGACAGCAACACAAACAGCTGCTAGATGAGCACTTTATGGCACCGCTCTGCACATGGAACACGGTAGACATGGCTACAGAGTTTAGTTTTGAGATTGTTATTCATTCAGTCATATGACTCACACTTTGATTAACTCAAGATGCAAGGACTAACACAGTAACCTTTGGTTTCAAGTCTTGATTTATGGATAATGAGACTTTTAAATCTTATTTGCACGGATCTCATTCAAGAGTGACAAGCTGACTATGTAAAATACTGTACAATCCAAATGTGTCGTAACTGTATTTCACAGTATATCACAGTAGCCTATTCTCACCTTCTGTGTCCAACACGAGGCACGGTTTTACGTGAATCACACTAACAAGGAAAAAACATCACGAGTATGCAGTTTCCATATTTATTTTTAATATAATTTTCCAAAGGAAGAACTTCAGTGCTTCAAAACAAGCTTTAGATGTTTTCCCAGTATATGAAGGTCTTACAGATGGGGTCTACCAGACAAATTCCCAGTTGGTTGTCTAGCAGGAAAATAACCAGTAACAGTTTAATCCTGTCCATTTTCAAAATGTAACTTAATGAACAGGTTTTATCCAGCTCCATCCATCAGCTTGATCAAATTTTGACTCATTTTCTGCACCACATTATGCCTCACCATGCTCTCTACAACAACTTCATCAGCCAACATGCCATTACCATCTATTAGCACCCTGCATTACTGCGTTTCCGACCTCCTATCAGTTTCATAATTTCTGGTAAACACAGCATTGCAATCTTCCATTAGCTGCCTGCAGGAACATTCTGTGGCTTTTGCTAGACCTTTGTCAGCTAAAATATGCTAATACTATAATACTGCTTTCATTGCAATGCAGTGGCCTGAGTTTTAGACAGGAATTAAATATTCATGTTGCAGATCTTTACCCAAAACACAACCCAAACTAGAGAGCACCCCTTATCGTATGATCATACAAAAATCTGTGTTGACTTCATAGGTACCTGTTGGTTTGATAGTAATTCAGAGACTAATAGGAGAGAATAATTGTATGATTTACAACCTTGAAATGATTGTTCAGGGTTTATTTCTGGTTGATTAAGGGTTCTTGGGATCCCCTAAAGAACATGTAAGGAGGCAAAGTTAACAGGTAGTGTTTCTTTTATTTTATTTTTATAGTTTCTAATCATTTTAATAGGTTATTCAAGTCATTGTTCAACATATAATATAATATAATAATATACAATATCTAAACTTTATAATATACAGTATTCTTGAAAGACCACACAAGGGAAGCTCTATATTGCAGGTTTCTACATCAACATAATACAATGTAATGTAAAATAAAAGAAAGGTGCTTTTTTCCTGCAAAGTTTTAGGTATTTATTTATTAATAACAAATTATTAACAATGTTTCACACCTGCAGTTTAGGCAGTTATAGTGATTAAGCCTAAAATTAAATCACATTACTTCCAACCATGTCACTCTCCATGTGAACTCCTGCAAATAGCCAGGAGATGAGTTTCATTTCCAGGGCACATACCAAACCGTGGTTCTGCTCTTTCTCCTCTGTGTAAAGGAACATGAAAGAACATGAAATTTACATTAACACACGTAACATGTTGCTATTTATCATTCGTTGAGTTACTGAGGAGATGTTACTTTGCCTGCTCTTCTGCTTCCATCGCTGAGAACCAAGATCAAACAGCATCGCTTGCTTTTTTGCCTTCTATCTTAGGAGAACGCATATAAACTCATAAACTGGTATTAACGAAAATCTCAATTGCAGCACTCGGTCCTGCTGTTCAGAATGAGAGGCATGTTTGTGCCTTTAATGATGCATCAGCTACCACTGATTCGCAGCTCAAAGCAGCATGGGAACATGAATATCGAAAACCCTCTGGCTTGTGATACATTCCCTTTAATCTAACTCCCATAGAGATTTATTTGTCAGAGAGCGAGCTCACGGCACGTCGCACAGCAGTATTATTGTAGGCGAGGGAAGCTGTCGATCAATGCAACATGACGCCCAGGCAGACTGCTCATTTTCCCCCTTTGCTGAATGCCTGTTATCGTTAGACAGCTGATGTATAGGTTACACGTTATAATCTAATAAAACAATCAAACAACAGCTGAGCATTATCTGTGGGTTTCTCTATATATTATAATATGAATCACTAAATAAACAGCTGTTTCATAACCCCACTGCAGCAGAGAGGTATCTTCTATCAAGCACGCACAACTCCTCCTTGATCCAGCACAGTTTGCTGATTTTCCTGCTCATCCTTCTTTATAATTAGCATAATTAGTGGTCTTGCCGTTATAACCAATACTGGCTATCTTGTTTAATTCCTCCAGACTTGGACACCTCTCCAAAGCCAGTTGTATCTAAATGAAGCATCATGGTCCAGAAAGTACTGGTGTTGGTACAAGACTTTTGTTCCACTCAAGCAATAACAGATCTGGTTTTTAGACCCAGGACCTCTGCACTACCTATATTGATTAAGGTTGTAGTAGCTACATATGTGTGCAAGTGCTTGACTGAAATAAAAGATTTGTATTTCTTTTTTTTAACTTTTACATTTTTAGAGGACAGCAAACTACATCACAAACTTCCATGCACTTTCTTTCTTTTCAAACATTTCAGATGGCTCGGGTTTGTTTAGGATGCCCTTTTCAAAGGGACTCAAAGCTTTTGAAAACCGTATTCTTCTTTGCCATTTCTTCCAATCTGATCAATGACTCCACCCTAATCCTAGGACTACTTCTGCACTTTGCTTCCAGTTCACTTATAGCCTACTTTTATGTAGGCTCCCCATGCCCATGCATCCACAAAATAACTGAGATGGAGGACTTCCTTGCAAGGAGGTTTTGTCTGTCTGGCCAGACAAAGAGTTGAAGTTTTTGTTGCTGCAGATTTTTTATCAGCTTATTTTCTTAGAGAAGCTACTTAAAACCAGCTATATATAAACAATACTGAGCATTAAAAAAGGAAGGAATTATAGCTTACAAGGCAGCTTTATGTAATTATATATGTGATTTATATATGTGATTCTTATGAAATATATATGATGAAATAATTAATTGGCATTAACATGTGTCTACATACAGTATATGCACACTTCAACTGTTTGGCAGTACTGAGAATTTATGAACGTGTACAAGTTGTAGCAATTATTACATGAATAGGAATTACACTGCAGTGTGACCCTCTGCACTGAGGCTCATGCTTAATCTGGATAGCCATTCATGAGTTCTGGGGGGAAAGGGCGACTCAGACTCAGACTGCTCTGCTGTTTTCATGATAAAAAAAAAAAAAAGCCATGATTGCAACTGTGATGTTTACTCATGTTTTGACATTTTACATCACTCACCCTTGCATATTTAGAAGAGTACGGGTCCTCGAAGAGCGCCCAGACGCGACGTTGCCATCGTTGCCACAGTCCAGCCGTTTTGGCATCCGTCGTGTCCCCGAGCGCGAGCCTCTTGGTCATTTCCAATTCGTCGTCGCCGTCCCCGGGTTCGCCCAGACCGTCTCCATCCACCTCGTCGCTGCCCAGGTCGGCGGGCCCGCCGCCGAAACTGTCTAGGGCTTCCTCGGCTTCGCGGTGTTGTCGGTAAGTCATCCAACAGCACGGCTCCACGTCCGTCTCGTCGATGCCCCAGAAGGCGAGCTCTTCCTCATAAAGCGGGCCGCACACGTCCGCCGGGCAGTGCAGCTTCCCCGTGCGATAGTAGTTGAGGATGTGCGCAAAGACGCCCGGGTGTCGGTCGAAGAAAAACTCGTCGCCATGGGCGTCGTAGTCGAAGTGACTGTGGGCGTCGGGCTCGGCGAGCCAGGCCAAGCGCGTCCCCGGCAGAGTGCGCAGGGTGCTTCTATAGGTCTGGTGCCGGATCCCCCCGACGTTAATCACAACTCGGTCTTTCTCGTCGCCTTGGACCATCGTCGCTCGGGCATGTCGCGAGCGAAGGTCGGGTGTTACATCCTAAAGCTCGGGCGAGGCAACGCGCACCGACCCGGGGGAAACATGCGCGCGGTGGATGAACCGGTTAATGAGAAGTTGCACTAAACCTCAAAGATTAAGCACGCGATCAGTGCTGGTCGTGCAACTCTAAAGTGTGTCTCGAGTTACGCATAGCTAATGTAAATCGTTTTGTCGAAAAGGATATGATCGCGATTAGGAAAATAAAACACTCGTCCCCAAAAAAGAAGCTCCCCCAAACACGTAAACCGGTTCTCCAAAATACGTGCACTCCGACAGCATAATGCTCTTCCCTGGAAGATCCTAGAGATGTGTGCAGCTACTGAATAGTGGCACAGGCGGCATGTAGCAGAAAGCGACGCTGTGTACCTCTGGGTTCTGAACGGACAGCTCCAATCTGACGACGCGCTCACCTCTTCTTCTCAAACCCTGCGTATGGTCTCTGGTGATCTTTCCTCTGCTCCCTTATAGCCCAGTGTGTTGAAAGGTTTCCTCCTCAGGCTTGGTGGGATGTCTATACGATTGTGATCAGCACAAATCGGATCATGCGGATCATATCTGTCATATACGCGCCTTCCTATGCAATCTCACCAGACATCAAACGCATTAGGATGATTAGCAGCCGTGAAGGGTGTGTTTTAACATCATCTAATAATATTTGAATGAGAATCGGAATGAGAATCCTTCAATACTTGAACTAGACTACGTCCCTGTGTTTTTCCTGTGCTTCCCTGTGTCACTGCAGTGCGCGTCTCAAAGAAAAAACAGAGGATGACAGGCAGCAGCGTCGGTTCACTTCGGTTGGCCAATGCGCATGCGCAATTGCTTAACGACGAGAAATTCTGCTAATTTCACAACTTGGAAGGTTATTCGTTGGATATATATATACACACCCTAGTTTACCTAAATAAAGCATAGTAATAGGTGTGGTTGAGTAAACCCTCTGCCTGGTGAGAAAGTGGTTAGGACTCTAAGGTTTGTCAACTCCTGAGCTCACGTTTTGGGTTTCACTGTCAGAAAATCATTAAATCCAGGGCCATGAAGTAATCCTGCTTCTGCGTTTCCCCAAGGTGATTACTGAAGACAAGCAGTGACTGATCCTAAAGACACACAAACTCAAAAACGAAAGAAGAAAATGAAGAGGAAGAATTTGGTGCACAGATGCCAACAGTCCTAGAGAGCAATCTTACAACCTGGCACTACAGTCGCGATCTCATACCTAAAAGCTGTGTGTATAAAAAATGCAATGCCACAAAAAGAAGCTGAGAGAAATCCACTTGAAGAAACTGAACCGATTTTAAATAAATTAATTAATTAATGAGTCAGAGTGTGTCTAAGCAAATTAGCGAGATCTGCTGGTCATTGAGGGACAGCATCCAGAAACCCCGAAACAAAAACACTGCAATTTCTTCGTTTTTTATTTTCATATTTTTAATCATCAAAAATAAATGGACACATTTTGTTTAGAATGGGCACCACTTAATATGAGTATCCATTTACTGTTATATTCTTGGTGTAATCTGCTGATATGGACTTCATAAAACGCAATAATGAAATAATGAATTGGCAATGGAGCCTCGTTTCAGATTTCAGTGCTAGATGTACAGTATGTCTAACACACTGTTCGCCATCTAGTGGTCAAACAGCTGTTATAGTACTCATACTCTGCCTTCTGCATCCTGATCAGTGACAGAACGGAGACCGCTTTAGGCTGGACTGCGCATGCGCGAGCAGAACACGCTGATTAATAGCTACACCCACTAGATGGCACTGCAGAGTCCAACGTCCTGTCCGGGAAAATTAAATGAAAAGAAACTATAACCACAGGTTGTTATAATAGCTTTCATGAGCTGCATCTCAAATCTGAAAACTGTTAAACTGACATTTACACAAGATTTACTACATTGACAAGATTTACTTTGAAATATCCAGACGGTATGAAGAACAGATTTTTGCGTACCCAATTAGAATTAGAAATGCTCAAAAGTTGTAGATTGCTTAGACTATTAATAATGTCACTTGACACTATAGACCTACAGACCCACTTTTTTCATCAGTACTTGCCCACATGCATCCGTTAATTTATCGGAAGTGTAAAATCGCTGCCCTAAATGCACACAAGATGCAGACAGTAGCCTTCTTGCATGCATGTGTGTATTTAAAAACAAGTAGGCTTATACACCTGGCATTATGAGCAAATGTTTCATTTCTCAGTGCATTCTGCATGTTTTAGCTGGTGGATGAATGCAGCAAGTTAAATGCACACACAGTGGAACAGCTGCTTCACAGCTCCATGGATGCCAGTTAAACCCTGAGCTCAGGTTATTGTCAGTTGTTGAGTTTTGCAAGTTCTTCCTGTGTTCATGGGTTACCTCTGGGTTGTCTGGTTTCAGGGTGTAGTCTCATACCCAGTGTTCCTGGGATAAGCTCCAGAACCACCATGGCCACAATGGTTAATGAAGCTTGCAAAAGTTATTGTTACTATAAACATTGATTGTTACTGAATTATTTATAGCCGTAAATTTGTTTACACTTGCATCCAGCCAGGGGCTTGTTGCTCAAATATTGAAGCTTCAACAGCTAGATCAGCAAGCCGCAGTACAGTTTAAATTTCAGCTTCAACCACATTAGTGAAGGAAACAATACCAACTTATTAAAAAAAACCCAACACTTATGTAAAACCATTCACCATTTGGACATGTGTTTGTACATACGAGATACAAAATGATGCTTTACACAACCTATTGATTTTTCCTAATTGTTATGTTGTCTCTGCCAGGAAGTTGTATACAAGTTTTATTTTCATAGTGGATAAGATTATTATATTACTGACAGCTAGAAACATGCATGCCTTTTTATAATTTATTTATACATTTATAAATTCATGCCCAGAGTACATGATACATAAGCTGATGGACAGTGGTGGTTCAATGGTTAAGGCTCTGGGATATTGATCACTAGGTCAGAGGTTCCAGCACCGCCAAGCTGCCCTTGAGCAAGGCCCTTAACCCCTTCTGCTCCCAGGGTACTGTATCATAGCTGACCCTGTACTCTGACCCCAACTTCCTAACAAGCAACAAATTTCAGTGTGCAATAATGAATGTGTGACAAAGGCGTCTTCATTGAATAGCCTCCATCAGGTTTTTGCCACCAGAGGTAGCTGTAGACTAGTTATGAACAAAAAGAATTGCCATGAGCTATTCACTTTTCTTTAGCAAACAGATAATTCATTTCACATTCATTAGGTCTACATTATTTTGCATAAATGTCACAATAAGGATATATAATCTGTATTGAAAATCTTTCTCCTCTGTTTTTTTTATCTGTGCATTTCATTACCCTGGGCCTGAAGTCATCTGAGATGGACTGAAAGGCAGTGGAAACGTATTCTATGGTCAGATGAGGGATTTCATGTGCCAAAGATGTAGAAGATCATCCAGACTGTTACCAAAGTGCAAAAAACAGCATCTGTGATGGCATGGGGGTGCAACAGTGTCCACAGCATGGGTGATCTTTTGCCTGCCTGCAGTCCAGATCTGTCTCCTATTGAAAATGTATGGAGCATCATGAAGAGGAGAATTTAACAAATAGGATTAAGATCCTCATTGAAAACACTGTACATCTTTTCTTTGTCCTTTTGTCTGTTAAATAAAGCTTCAAGTGAATTAACAAATTACAGATTTCACTTTTTATTGCGTTTGAAAAAATGTTGTGGAAATTTTTTGTGCAAATGGGGTTTGCAACTAATAATAAACATATTACAAGTAGTTGTTGTTTAACATCATTTATCTGGTGAAGTTGTCAGTGAAATTGTTATTAAGAAATGTTTATTTAACATTTATGTAAGGATCTGTGATCTGTTTGAGAGAGAGAGAGAGTGAGAGTGAGAGAAAGAGAGAGAGAAAGCAAGGTGAGTAACATCTCTCAGACATTCCACAGCTCAACAATTAGTTTAATAATTAATGCAATCTTTGGAAATTTCCTATGGTATAAGCAGAATTGTAGCCAGTCTATGATTTGAAAATAATGCACTGCTCAGGGTGAGGGTTGGATGGCATTATTTGTTCCGACTGACTAGTTTGTTTGTTTGTTTATCTATGAATGCTGATATGCAGTGTAACAATACTGGGACTTTTCACTATACATGTATCACTCTGCTTTACATGTGTGTTCTATTACCTGTTAATTAGGCTATGATATAATGATTGTTATCTATCTTCGATTGTAACAAAAGTTGCACTGCAAAGATGAGCATAATTCCACTAATAAAATTTGAATTAAATGTATTCAAATACATTAATTAAGCGTGTAAAGTAGACTAGACAAACTGGTGTGCAAGAAAATATTTGTGTTGCTTGACAACAGTCTAGTCCCAGTCCAGTTGAGGAAATATTTGTATTGGTGGAAATTGATTGCAGTAGGCAATCACACTATCGTTATCCATCAGGATAATACGCTGTAGTTTTGTCTGGATTTCAACTGCCGCAATTTTTTAAATATCAGCACCTTTCCAACTCTAAAACGTCAGACAAGGTCAGGATCGGTGCGCTTGTATAAGGCTAAGCGATCCGTGCACTCGTTTAGCCTCCACACTCATTCTTATCCCGCTTTTTTCCCACCCACTCCCATTGATTTTCATTTCAGTTTCTATTTTTTTAATGTGATTGCAGTAGGCAATCACACTATTGTTATCCATCAGGATTATTCGGTGTAGTTTTGTCTGGATTTCAACTGCCGCAATTTTCGAAAAATCAACACCGTTCCAACTCTAAAATATCAGACACGGTCGGGATCGGTGTGCTTGTATAAGGCTAAGGAATCTGTGCACTTGTTTATCCTCCACACTCTTTGTTATTCCCCTTTTTTCCATCCACTTCCACTGATTTTCATTTCAGTTTCTGATTTTTTGTCATCTGTATTTCTTCTTGAATAACACGTTGCATACACACTATAACCAGTCTGATCAAATGTATTTACTCTCCCAGGAACTTTATGCTTAAAAAAATACACAATCATGTGTTTGATCAAAAGTATTGGCACCCCTAAACTATGTACTAACACTAACACACACACAATCAGCAAATGTTTTGGCATCTTACACCCCAAACTATTGCTTACACACACACACACACAAAGGTGAATGGTGCCGATGGTAATGTCTCTGCTTTGCTGTAATCATGCTTGCATTTTCTTCAGGAAATTCACTTCTCTAGTTGTCGTCTGTACTTCTGCTTCAATAACACGTCGCATGCACACTATGACCAGTCTGATCAAATGTATTTACACTCCCAGATACTGTATTCTTACAAACACACAATCATTTGTTTGATCTAAAGTATTGTCACCCCCAAACTTCTGTATGAACTAAAGTATTGTCACCCCCAAACTTCTGTTTGAACTAAAGTATTGGCACACCCAAACTATGCACTTACACACACACACTAAAGTGAATGGTGCTGATACTATCACTGCTTTGCTGCAATCACACTCGCGTTCATGTTCTTCAGGAAATGCACCTCTCTAGTTAAAAATGATGTGAAATGATGTTACGTTTGTTTGGAGCTAACAGATCTAACATAATCTGATGGGCACTCGTGTCTGAAAGGTCTTTCACCACTGTAATCATTACTGGAACTGCACAAGCACTGTGGCATCAGTATTTAATAGTTTTTCAGGGTGGACTTTTCCTTTAAGGGTAGGAAATAGGAAAATAGGAATATGTGAAAATGTGAAACTCTAGGTCTATTTCAATCTCAACCTGACTGTAGATAAAGGAAAATAGTTCCTAAGTATCAAAAAGTGTATCAATTGGGTTTTCCAGGATGTGTGGAGCCCAGAAATGTAGAACAGTTGATCAATTATTTGGTCTTATCTGAGAAGAGAGTCTGAGAAAAGACCCTCGGGGTGAGCTGAAGCTATAGTATATTTGCTGACGGTGATGTAAGGCTCGTGTATAAAGATTACAGACGCCATGATTTTCGGACTGTCCCACTTTCCCTAGGCGGAGGGGGGAGCTGGGTGTTGCCCACTGTTTTCTCCGGAGGCGCGTACACACGCACATCAGACTGGCCCACACAATCCGAGTTTTCTCTCGCGCTCGTTCGTCTCGTCGGCACACCGTTCTGTGTATTCACGCCGCTGTCGTTGTGAAAGAGGAACCGACACATTCAAAAAACCGAAACCATGGGAGTGGAAGGCTGCACGAAATGCATCAAATACATGCTATTCTTCTTCAACTTTATATTCTGGGTGAGTGCGTATTAGGTGTTTATAACGAATTGTGTGCGTGTGTGTGTGTGTGTGTCTTGTTATAGCAGATGGCTTAAACAATGCGTGTACTGCAGGTCTCGCCGTGCAAAAAGCGGAATTGTGGGTTTTGTTTAAAACGAAGACGACGTGACCTGCATAACGCAGACAGGGAAGTGTGTGTAAATCAGCCAGGGCGCGAGACTGTAAGAGCTGGGTTCAGCTCAATGTTGTGTCCTGGGATTTGAGACTGGAGACTAAACTGGAATGAAAATAACGGGTTTAGTGGCACTATACATAGCCATGTATAACATCATAGGGAGACTGCTGACCGTCTGCGTCGAATAGTGCGGGTTTATTTCCATCCGTACATTTTTTATGTATGCATTTATTTTATGTATGTATTTATTTTTTAAGAAGCTGACCCGGCCTGCAGAATGGGGGCTTGTCTGCCTAGAAAACAGTTTTTTGCACTAAACCTGGTACAGGCTTTATGTTTCACATGCTACACAGTATAGAAGTGTAATTGTGAGATTATAAACCACACACACACACACACACACACACACACACTCACACTCTAAAACAGGGTTGGGTATCATATGTGAAGCTGCATCAGAAATTCCAGGCTAAGAAGAGCAATGTGGTTGGATTTCATTTCATATGAATGAACCTGTGAGTAAAGGTACAAACTTTATTCAGCACTTGAGTCATGTGATTGGTTATGTCTAAAATCAGTAGTCCTGTAAATGTGTGTACAAATTAAATGCCACCCAGATGTTGTGTGTGTGTGTGTGTGTGTGTGTGTGGCATAAACGTGTCTTAAAAATTAACCAGCCATTAACCAGCTTCAGCGCTTACTTTTAATTCATAATAAAATGACTGATGATGACCAGATGTTCTGTCTAAAGAGTTATGAGTCATCAGCGGTGGCTGACTGTGGAAAGTAACCAAACACATGAAAAAGACCTCAGAGTGCGAGGCAGTTTTTCCACACACAAATTTAACCCCAGATGTTAAATTTGTGTATCCAGCTGAATTGCACCGTTTTTGGAGATTCTTTACTCTAAAGCTAGCACACATGCGCTGCAAACCTGAACGTTTCTAGACGTTACCCAGTAGAGCTGTAAGTGAGAACATCCGAATCAGGATCGGATATTAAACAGACTTCACTCCGCCCTGTTCCCTAGTACAAAGTCTGTATTGTTTGATTGAGAATAGTGATAATGTTCATGTTTCTCTTGAGTGTTTGGTGTGGAATTGGATGAAAACAAACATCTGATGGGGAAGAAGAAGGGTCATTTACACAAAGATGGCAACAAAGATGTGTAACTGGTGGGATGATGAGAATCGTGAATGTCAGGGCCGACAGAGAAATTGTCAGATAAATTCAAGAAATGGCAACAGACTTGGATGTATATGACCAAATTGCTATAGTGATCTCCACAGAGTATGGTTTTTGCTTCATGGTCTGTCTCCTGCATGTTCTACCCAGTCCCCACTGTTGCCTAAACTAAATGGAAAATTTCCATTTCAGTAGGTGAGAACACATCTGATAAGGAAAATCGCCTGTTGTGTGCTCCATGTGTGAAAGGCCGACTTCCAGACACTAGCGTGAACTTTGTCTGCACTTTGCCTTTATAGATGCCCACAGTTGGAAGAGACAGGAAGCTTTGTGGTATTGGCAGCTCTCTCCGACATTGTGCACTCAGTGATCACTACAGTGCATTACTGTAGATAATTGTGCCCATCAGTCTACATCATTGACAGATTGCGTTCATGTATCTTTTATCTACACTGTCTCCCTGAGGGAAATTTGAGGCTGATAGTAGCTAAAGGAGATCTCTTTCTCAAATACACAACAGGTGGATATGATTTTTCCAGTGGATGTGAACGCTACTGTCAGAATTCACGAGAGGATCTGTGTCCTATATTTTCTATTTAGAAAAAGACCCTACCTGGACATCTTTAAGTAATAAAAACATTTCTTAGTAAATAAAGTAAAAATTCAGAACAGTATAGAACCATCATGTTAAAGCCATGGCCAGATTCTCAAGCTTAAAATTGAACATAATGTAATTTTGTAATTTTTACATTATTGAACATGTAATTTTGAGGTGTGGTCTGGAATTGTTGTCGCAGTGCTTTGGGCTCTAGCCTTGGGATGCCAGAGGTTCTACAGATTCCTATCTGTGACTCACAGGGCAGAAATAGCCTCCACTGTGACGCGGGTAAGGAAATGGCGGCGTCCAGGAGGGAAGTGTCTAATAAGACCATCAAACTCCTTATAAACGGTGCTTCCCAGAATTGACAGGGTATCCAAGAAAGCGTTGCAACAGGATGTCTTGAACTTTATATGTAGGTGTTTTAGCCCACCCTATATCTGATAAAAATGGTTCATGCCAGCTCAGGGCTGTTTTAATAATATTTATTCTACAATAAGTTCAGATGTACATATTTATCTATTGCGCTGACCTTCAGTCTGTGGAAAAGAACATTTTGTCTTGGGCATAACAGGGACAAGTGATTATCCTAGCCTTTTAGGTCCTCTTGATTATAGTTGAAAATTCACTTTGTTTAAGCTAGATATTCTGGTTTCACATCCTATAACATATCATCTTTACTATTGCCTAATGGCGATGTGCTTGTATCTGAGGAGAGATGGGATATCAGGCTTCTCACTGGATACTGGGGCAAGCAAATAACACTATAGGCCTAAGGCTGACACAGCTATCTGTTTTTTTTTAAAACTGAGGATATTTAGAGGCAAAGAAATGCACAATGTCCATGTCCACTTACTTCCTTTTTTCTTATTGTACAATGGCAGGAAAGAGAGACTGCTTACTACATAATGCTTTCTATATTCAGCATTTGAATACAAGTGACTAAAACATGCTGTTTTTTTTTGTTGAGCTAGTAACTTTGACCAAGAGACTACATCTGAATCCAGCATTGATTAAAAGTACAGAATGATTATGTAATGCATTCATTAAAAAAACATTTATGGACTCAAAGTATGAACATGTCTTGAATGGCTGAAGGTTTATGAAAACATTCAAGAGCATAAATAAAAAAGCAAGTCAAGGCAAACAAGACTGATCATTCTATCTGACCATAAGTAATAAACAATAGTGTTGTTAATGAAGGAGAATAGAGCAGTCTACACAGTATGTGTCAGCTGTAACTTCAAGTTCCCTTGCATCGATGGTGTCACCGCAGCTACACTGTAGTACGTGCTTGCGTATTATAGGCAGGTTTTCTGTCGCTCAATTCATTTTGCAAAGTTCAGTATACTGTACATGGGCGTTACTCTTTTTAGTTTCCCAGTGGTGTGGTATGGTCACACAAATGACCAAGCATACTAGAGACTTTGTGCAGATCCACCCATCTGACCACAAATTGGATGGCTTTCTGCTAAAAATGAGATGGCTTGCCCATGTAGACTACACATCAAATGTATTCCTGCTAAAATAGAAGTTCTCAAGAAAAATGGTTTGTGTATAAGCTGTAAAAAAAATGAGTATTTGTAATTTGGTTAAATCTTAGACAGTCATGTAGCAGCTTGGAAAGTCTTGCCTAGAGAGTAGGAAACAAAAAAAAAAAGGGTTTCGAAAAGAATGAGTGTACAACCGTGCCTTTCTATTACTGGTAGTCTCTGTAGTTAATTGCCTCTCATTTCAAACTTTTTTTTCACTCTCCCCACCTACTTTGCACTGTGTTTACTTCATAACCTGTCACTGTAGACCACCAGCTCTCATGGAAAATGAATGGTTCCAGCCATTTCACGTAACCTGTGTGTTGGTGGTTATTACTGGTGTATTACTTAGTGGTTAAGAAAAAGATACTCTCAGGTTTAACTCAAAACTAATGGGAGGGGAATATTATGGTCTTGGAGATATTTTAAGCTCTAGGGCAACTGGTAGCTTTCACAAGTCAAGCTAAAGAAACGGTTCCTCCATCTTGTGTAGAGATGAGATCAATGTGCACACTTACAGCTTTCTCCTGCATGCCAGGAAAGTCCCTCCAAAGCACTGTGCTTAACTGGATAAATCACTGTCTGTTCATTTTGTTTCCACCACTTAGAGGTCAGTCATCTAATACCTGATCATATCGTCTCACATTGTATGTCGTTCACCCAGCTTTCACCTTGCAGAAGAGGTTTTAATCTCGGCAGACTTACTGAAATAAATAATGCATAAGTAAAGTCATTATCTCGCTGTTTACCATTAACGACCCATCTGTATTGACAAAGACATTGAAAAAACCACACATCCATTCACTGCTTCTCTGAGGGTGTAATGGTCATGCATTCTACACTGCAGTTGCTCCACATTGAATTTGGAACACACTTTTATTGCACACTTGTATATGACCCTGAAATGAAAGTGAAATGTGAAGTCAGGGCGAATCTCTTTGATCATGGTGGTGCAGTTTATTTTATTGCAGTAGAGATATGGATAAGAGATTGACACAATAAGAAAAGTGTGTTACATGTGTTTGCTAAAATTAAAGTCAGTAGCCGATTCTCAATCTGCGTTCTTCTGTGCGTTTGAGAAACTTCATCGTTCGCAGCCATGTACTGTTCCATTCACAAGTCTGCATCTAGCCAAGTACAGTTTAAATGCCTGTATGTCTTTTTGCTCCACCCATGCAAGGATTCATCAGGAGGTGGGTTGTGTGGACTCTGTCAGACTTAGTCAGATATCCCAGAATGCATTTCACACCATTCTCAGCAGAGGAGAAGTTTTGAAATACTACTGTTGTAGTCTTATGAAATGAAGAATTATTTTTCAGTGAGAATGTTATTTAAACTTCAAAGATGTGCTTAATTTATCAAGGAAGAGCCTACGTGAAAATTTGTTCTGACATGTGCGGTCATGCTAGCAGGTGAATCAAGTGTGTGTTGTTCCAGTTACAGAATGACCTACAGTGTCCTTCTGTCCTTGGGAGTTTGTGCTCCTGAGTCGAACTTGCCAAGTGTGTACAACCAAGTACACAAGTCCAAACTTGCTGTACTTTGTATTGAGAAACACCCAATGTGTCAAATGGCCTTGTGGTTGGTCTGGATGTTTCCGTTTATTTATTTATTTATTTATTTATTGCAACTGACCATGTAGGCCTACAGTTCTGTACTGTACTGACTTGACTAGTCCAAACATGCCTTACATTATAAGTAGCATGATTCATAAACTAGGTTTAATGATAACTTATAAGCCCACAATGTGACATACCGGTGAGTGTGTTTCACGTCTTTAACTTCTTGAACGCATAAAAAAAATCTGTGAGTCACGTTACAGTCTAAGAGTAGTCTAATATTCAATGTAAATTTGGGAAGAGACAAATTTACAAAATTTCGAGAAAGAGGAAACTAAACCATTTGACATATTATGAAAATGGGGATTTGGAGAAAGTGGATGAAGAAACACAAATGATGTCATTAGATCATTTGAGGTTTCATAAACAGAGATTGAACATAAAGGTTAAGGTTCTGTCACATGACTCGTTCACTGTAAAAGCAAAACCTGGCTGTTACGCTAGGCCAATTTCCTCCGTAGCTGTTGGAAAGACTTGCTGGGTATGTAGAATTACGCCTAGGGTTAGAGTTACAGTTGGACTGCAGGCAGATATTAGGTGGTGTGTGCGTTTGTGTGAGTGGGTATGTGTGAATTATGGGAAGCCATAATGTAAAGCATACAATGGAAAATTCAGAGCCTTTAAAAGCACTGCGTGTAGACAGCTGGAGTGTAATAACTGCCTGTTCCAGGAATGTAGCTCTTGATTACGTCTAATATGGCAAGATTTTCCTGTGCTTCATGTTATATTTTCAGTCTTCTGCCAACATACTCATGGACTTGACTCTTGTTCTGAATAACGATGAAACATGCACTGGAAAACGGTTAATGTGTCACTGTAAAAGAAGAACAGGATTGAGCATGAGTTAAATGATTGCGTTGCTGAAGATGAGTGTAGTTCCCGGCATGCCTCGTGTTTGCCCGGTCACTGAGCAACGGGTTGCCTGAGCTCTGGAATGGACCAAAATGGAGAGCTAGTGAGGGTGGGGTTGGGTGAGGGGTGGAATCAGAGAGTGTCTATATCAGTCCCACAGACACTTACTCAGGCAGCTTTAAACCCTTTGAGAAGTGGTTGAACCTTATCCCTCTCTGAGGACAGCAATCTGTCGAGGCAACAGTTCAGATTACAGGAATGAATCACTTTTGTTTGCTCTGAATCTTTGCCTTTTTCTCCCCAAGAGAAACACATTCCATAGTTTTAGCATTCTCCCAAAGAGAAAAGCATTTCTCAGTTAAAAAATAGCCTTACCTGTACTGCTAGCTTGGAGCATGCAAACATGTAAACTTCTTAGGCTTTTATTTGGTTGTGTTACAACATGCTAAAGCTGGGATTAACATTAAATCCTTGGGAGAGGAAAAAATCTTGCCTTCCCACCATGTTTCTTCATTTCATATGGTGCATAAGAGCAGGAAAATCCCTTTAGATTTGACCTACGAGTGGTTAATTTTCATTGTGCAGCTGTTCACAGATGTGTGTGTGTGTGAGAGGGAGAGGAGGTAAGGGTTGATGATGGGGAGGGGCTTGCTAGTCGCTATAATGAGGTTGGGAGAATGCAAGAGAGTACAATGAGAAATAAAGTAGCAGCTCTTTGTTTTCTGAGCTGTTAGTGAAGAGCCAGAACTCTCCTGGAATTCCTTCTGTAAACTGCCACTCCTTCCCATCCCAGTTCTCTGCTTGGATCTCCCTTCACTCACTCAGATAGCGAGCACCCGCTGGGGTCTGGACTGTCTCCGATCTCCTTTATTTGTGTCCTACATTCCTCCATGGTGTCTGTACACTCATGACGAGGTCCAGCTGCCCCAGCAGTGTGCAGCCTTGACTCGACCTGACAGTGATTTATTTGGAAACAGAGGCCCCTTTCCCACTTCTAACACCCCCACCCATACAATACCACTCATTGTAGTGAAAATTTATTTAAAATTTAAAATCTGGCTGAGAACGTCTGTTCTTTCTTTTTTTTCCTCAGCCCTAAACAAGGGGCGTCCCACTTTTGGAAATGGCCATTTTGTGCTTCTTTGGCTCTGAGTAGAATTTTCCGTTTTGCTCTTAAAACACAGATCTTAAACTGTGGAGAAACAACATAGTGGACATGATGTGTGTTCTGATTCATAAGTTCGTGCACAGATGTTGTTTTTCTGCAAGGCTCCTAAAGGACAGGAAGATAACAGGTTGATAACAACTGCGATCATTGGGTCACTCAAACCTGCTGACAAAAAAATACAAACATAAGCAGTTTTGTTCTAAAGGAAGAAAACTTGGAAAGGTCTAATAAGTTCATGTTTAGAATTTGTCAGCGTTGCTGGTTTCTGTATGCCAGCTGAACTTTGAACTTTGACCCAAGCCCACGGTCGAGGGATCACTTTTGACAGAGAATGGCCGGAAGACTCATTATCTATCTCTCTCTTTCTCTTTCTCTCTCTCTCTCTCTCTCTCTCTCTCTCTCTCTCTCTCTCTCTTTAGCTGGCTGGATGTGTAATCCTGGGTGTCTCTTTGTGGCTTCGTCATGACGAAACAACCAGCAACCTGTTGGTTCTCAAATACGAAGATGCAGAGGCCCCCAACACCTTCTATATCAGTAAGCATTCTCATATTGTCAGTGCATCATTATCATCTTCATCACAAATCCCTCTGGACGTTCTATCCATCTGCAACTGAGCAGGTTTGTTATAGTTACTGGTCCTGGAGATGTGCATAACATCAACATTTTATAGTTTATAGTCCCACAGTTCATTTTTCAGGGAAGTCTATTCAACTGAGATCTTGATCTGCAAATTTTCCTACATCTTTAAAGGTACTTTATTTGAAAAGGTACAAAGGTATAGTCACCGGACACTTTAAAAGGAACCCCTGTTTGTTCATGCAGTTATCCAAACGTCATTGAAGGTTTTTTGTTTCTTTGTTTGTTTTTCACACCATACGGTAAGCAGATAAATGCGAATCCCAGGCTGTTGTTTCTGAACCAGCAAGAACTATGCCACAGAAACTGAGATCACATTTTTCCTCATTAAACTGTATGATGTGAGCATGAACTGAAGCTCTTTATCTGCATGATTGTAGGGATTGTGCTACTGCCACTTAAATGGCTGATTGTATAATTGCATGAATATGCAGACGTGTTCTCATTAAAGTGGCCGGTGAGTGTATATTCACATTTCCATGTAAATTATATCTATTGAAGATATACAAAAATGTACCATTATGGGGACTATTCCACCCCAGGTACAAGTAAAAGTACAGAATTTTGAGCTAAAACTTAGATAGAAACCACACACACCTTTTGACATGCAGCCAAGAGTGTTCTTTTCCAAGCATTGTTCATGTGGTTCATGTGGCAGTGACATTAAGGATCTTCATTATGTTACACAACTCTTTGTGGATTTACATCTTGAATGTCCAAAACAATTCATTTTCCTTTTAGAGAGCCTAAAAGGTTCCTGATTTGTTTAAATGATGCATTTTGTCTGAGAACAGACTGCTTTTTCTAGTTTAAAAAGAACGTGCACCACAAACCTGTACAGACAGGCACAATCATAACCCTTGCACATGTCTTTGTTCCAGCATGACTGTTTTGCTTTATTTAACACTGGATTTCTTTTTGATTTTCTTTATATTTCAAGCCAAGAAGACTAGACATCAGAGGGTACTTTTCTCATTTTGTTATTGGTCCAAAGGTGGACTGTCCCACCACACTCCATTTCATTCTCTGTGGGAAAATATTTGTTTATTCAGGAGTGCCCTACATCTGCTTAACAGCAGGGACTAACAAATGAGCGAAACAGCATGTCGGCAAAGTAACCATACCATTCCTGACGAGGAACTAAAACTCAACACTAAATGTGTAAATGACAGCTTTTTCAACAATGTTTAAATATCATGTCAGTTTGACAGCTGTGTCTTGGCTGTACAATAAAATGTCTTGTTATGAACTCTTCATGTCATGATAGTTGCAAAATGTTTTATAATTTGTGATGGATTGAAATGGTGACTTATGTAGGTATGTAGATCATTGTTGTTGGCAGTCAGTTTATGTGACTGATTCATAAGTTTTAAAGCTCTCTGGGCAGAATAACCTTGTACAGTAAACCTGATATTTTTTTAAATGTGTTTATATTAAACCCAAACTGTGTGGTGATGAAAAACTGGATTACTGTCTAGTAGCCTATGTAATTATAAAGGGCTAAACAGGGCTTTGATTAATTGCCTAGTAGTTCAGACCCACCAACTAGTTGATTCTAAAATAATGAATAATCTACAGATATGTCTTTACTATATTATATAGATATTGTGTTACATGAAATTAGCACTGTTACAAATCACTATAAAACCATACCTACAATAGAAGTGCATTTGGAGAGTGCAGACCTCCATCTATGCCAATAGGCAAGCTGTTCTTATGATGGGTTTGCACATGCGCAACAAACTCCTTTAATTTTTGCTTGATCTTCCAAAAATGATGGATGCACCCACATTGTGACTTGGATCTGCTCCAAAATTGAGTAGGTTCTTTCTTACCCATTGCTACACCCTTCCACCAAATTTCATGAAAATCAGTGTGTGGTTCTCCATAATCCTGCTGAAAGTCAGACTAATATACCACCCTGAAAACATAATCCTTGGCAGAGGCAATAAGAGGTATTTATGAACAGCACTCTCTAATCTGACCTCTGCTTCTCCAGTTGAAATCAGACCTTACAGAGAAAATAATGTAATTATTATTATTATTATTATTATTATTATTATTATTATTATTACCCAAGCCCTGGATGAACTAAACCCTTATTGTTTTGGTGTGTTATTATTATTATTATAATTTCTTCTTCACTTGCTTCTTTTTGAAGCATTTGTGATGCCTGAAAATGAAAGAAATTCAGAGCACACATCAGACCTGCTTAAAATCTGAAAGTTACATATAGTGCATGGGTTTGGGTGCAGTGAGGGAACTCTATAGCTCCATAATTATTCTGCCTTTTAAACCTGCCCATAGGGTTTATATGCATTTACCATATGGGTTTACCAGAAGGGCTGTCTGATTCGCCTCAAATGGAGTCACCAAAGCCTACAAATTAAGTTGCATGATGTTATACTGAAAAGGTAGTGGATAAAAGTCTGTGCTGCTTTGGGAGACGGGCCTCAGATTTCATGTAGTTACTGAATAGCCACTTCTGTTCAGACCAAATTGGCTTTCATGTAAAATTACCAGCTATATTGAAAAATATGCAGTGCACTTGAACCAGAAGGTTTGTGCGGTTTGCCTTATATGTGTGTAAATGAATGCCCAATAGGCTATTATTTTGCAAAGGTATAGTTGATCTCTCAAGCATGTCATACATCTGAAGACGATTTGAACTGAATGGGAAAATGACATTTTGAAACATTGAAAGACTCTTCAGTTCACACACATGCTTTTTAATGAGGTATAGTTACATAACCGTGCACATTTCCTTTTGAGGTGGCATTAATCCATTTTGGTCAGCCTTGTTTTGCCCCAAAACCATTCATATCCAACTCCTCCTCTGACCCGTTTTGCAGTTTGTGTCCTGGCTACGCCCTGTACCACAGAGTGAGGGCCTTGTAACAGTGGACCCCTCATTAGCATTGTTTTTTCAGTTTTGTTTGGGAAAAGAGTTAATTACAAGAATCTAACAAGGCTCTGTCCAGCCATGTATTTGTACTTAGATTGCAAGGCTGCTCACTGCTGCAAAATTTTGATTGCTGATTGCTCTCGTGTTTCCTTTATCAGGATATCCTCTGCCCTTTGACTTCCCCTCCAGAAATACGTCATACCGTTTGGTTGTGGGTTTAATTTTGTCAGGTGACGAGGTGCTCTCAGAAGAGATTGAAGATAGAGAGGGATGCCCCTGCTATCATAAAAAACCCCTTTCAGGTAGCATTAACTGAATAGGGAGTTAAAAATGCTAGCTAAGAGATTACATCTTTTTACTCTTTTTATACATTATATTGACCACCTACAAACAAGCATTTTCATTAGTCTTAGCTACATAAGTGGTTAAGTAACGTCAGGTAGAAAGTAGGGATGAAATGGTTACTGGTTTCATGGTAAACCAGAGTAAAGGTCCTGACGGTGAGTATTACCATTTTAAATTTGAATTATGGTTAAATAGCAGTTGCTCACCCCGATTTGAAAACCTCGGAGGCAAATCGGCATTCGCTTGGGGCTCGAAAATAGGCTCTTGTTGGCTATATGTGAATTGTTCAAAAAACACGGTCCAAGAGGCTCGCCGATCGCTGTTAGTGAGTCCAGATCCTGTATTATGACTGGCGCTGAGTGCGGTGTTGAGCTACAGGCAACGGGAACGCAAGATACGGAGTGAGGGGAAACATGGGGGAGGAGGTGTATAGACGTCAACAAGCATGGCTTGTATGTAATGGTGTTTTTGCTTTTGGGCCATATAGCTTAATCCGTATTTGATTTTTGTTGTTGGTATACCTTTCCAACAAGCACCACAACTTCCAGAAATCAAGTTTAAGTAGAGAGGATTTTCTGAAATACTCAGTTGCTTTTTTATTTTATTTTTTTAAATATCAGCACGCAAAAACTTGGATCCCTCACTTATTGCTGACATCCATTTTTGGAAGAACAAAAACCCAGTCTTACTGAGTTCATAAGATTGTGTAATGTGTGACCACCTATTGCTGATCACTCATGTTGTGTGCAAACCACAATGACTCAAAAATTCATGATTACAAGAGAGCAAGCTGTGTAGTTTGAACAGTACAGCAATCTGACAACTTCTAGACTTTGCAACTTAGAAGGAGTCCTTCATATCTACGTGAGAGAAGATCATCTTGCATGGAAGCCGTCATGTTCCACTGCTACAGTACCTAATTCTGGTCGATGCTCTGCAGTGTCTGTTCATACTAATGAACGTCAGTCAGTGCACTGTGTTGTAGCAGCTGAATGGTGCATCGCTTTAAAATGTTGCTGCCACAAGCAGTCATGGGAGGGTATTATCTGGTTTTGTTTCGTAAAGGATGGTCCAGCGTACCAATGGAGATAAGAAAAGAATCATTGAAGCTCCTTTCCTTAGCATTTAGAGAATTCAAGCAGCTCTTATCATGGCTGCTACTTAGATACTTCAGGGTCTTCCTAAGCAATAAAGGCTAATGGAACGCAGACAGTGTCAGGGTTTGTCTGTCTAACTTGCTAATAGCTTGACAGTAATGTAAGCTAAAGCTTTCACTGTTACCTACTCTTGTAAAAACACTACTTGTCAATGGTGTAGTGGAGCCTGTTCTTTTTCTTACCTCTGAATGCTCATTTGCTATTAAGAATGAATGTTTGGTAAGGTTTTCACAATGCCATAATAATACTAATAACTGTGATCATTTTGGTTATAACAATCGTGATACTACATTTCATATCTCTTCATCTCTAGTAGAAATTTACACTCACTGTTTATACATGAATTTATATTAGCTGGCTTACTTTAGACACAGGTTAGGTAAGCTTTAGGCAATTTAATACATAATAAGTGATTATTTATTCAATTTTATTACTTATTATTTTTCCAATGATATTTGGATGAGCCTGTGTCGCTGCCTGATTTTGTAAGCTGGCCTTTTTGCTACGGCAGCGCCAGATCTATACACTGGTCATACGTAAACATTTTAGGGTACAAAGTACGCTTAGTGTTTTTAATGAGGGATGAAGTGTTAGCCTATATATCTGATAAATCACTTAGCTTATTCGTGGTTGGAAAATCACCTGATCATTTTTACTTTGCCCAAGTAGTGTTCTTATCCTTTTTATAATTAACTTGCTTTTGACACTTAGGTTTTAAATTCTTTTTTTTTTTTTTTTTTTACAAGATAATTATTATTAATAATCATTATTTTTACTGAGCCATCATTTTTCCAGATATTGTAGTAAACTATACAGTAAATAGTATTTTATAAATAATAAAGTAGTAATAATAGGAGTAATAGTAATTGTTTGACGGAATGTCGTAAAATTCTTGCTGCATATGTGTATCACAGACCGGACTTACGTAAATCAGCAGCTTTTGTAATTATGCAGCAATACCCAGTACACCTAAAGTTCATGAACATATTCCTCAGCTGGAGCTACAGTTCTATGTGATATTTCATAGTCATGATATATTATATATATTTAATATTCACAATATATTCAGATTCACTATCTGTATAATTAAACGTAAATGAAAAATACGGATGTAATGATGATCTCACCTATTTATTTTATCATGAAATGAAATAGGGATTTTTCGGAATGACTTGCTGCTTTCAGTACACTCATCCACCTCTTCCCGTGACTGTTTTTTTTTCCAGACTGATGAAATCTTTCCACAAACATCAGCATTTTCATAGTTACACCACACCTCCACAGAACTCTGAGGCACTTTCATTGACTTTTTATTTCCCTTCCAGACTTCGTCCTACCCTTTTCTTTCGTTGCTGTGTTTTGGAGGAATCTTGGCAGAGTTACCAGAGTTTTCCAGCATGATTACATTTCCTGCCTTATGGAAAACTCCACTCCTCACTCCTCACACACAAATGTAAACGCAAGTCTTGTTAATTTTAACCTCGTAGCTGGAGGAGCATGCTGCTAGTAGCAACAAAGAAGGAACTGACCGTGAGCTTTAAGCAAAGAGGATCTGTGTGTTTTTCTCCCTTTTTAGCTTTCTCTCTTTATTGGGAATAAATAGGATCAGTTGAAAACTGAGCCCCACTATATTCAGAGTCCTGAATTATCTCTATTGTGCACATTTAGAAGAGCTCTGTTTGCTGAAAGGGACAGCTGAGAAAGAGGGGCTTGTCTGAGTTTTTGGAAAATGTTAAATTCCCCAGTGAGTCAGTCAGGGTATTTCCTGAGCATGTAAACCTTGTTTGAAAACGTGACTCGGGGTATGCTTGTGTATATTCAGTTCTGCATGTGGGTTTATGAGAATATGAGTGAGAGAGTACTCTCATCATTGCTGGATGTGTCTCGCGAAGTCATGGGTGTGGTTCACATGCTTTGAAAGGACAGTTAAAAATGTTGCTGCTGGGGTTAAGAAATGTTCACACCACTAACAGTGAATCAGCTGTTGCAGCACCACATTCATGATCCCAGTATCTGTAGTGATCAAAGTAGTTTGACCAGGCCTTGACTTTTTAACCTTTAGGCTCCAGTGGGTTCATGGGTATGCAGCGCTTATTGTGGATCTCTGCAGATGGCTGCACTGATGTCTGGGAACAGCTGCATGTCACACACGAGAGGAATGGGCGGGAATGCAGGGCTAATTGTAGTTCCACCAAATGTATGTGGCGGCCTGGGAAAACCCTTTTTCATGTTCTGAAAATTACAAGTTATTCTGAACTAAAATAAATTTCTCTTTTGCCTAAATCTCAACCACAAGTGATGTTCTGGTTCCCCCCCAAATTATAAAAAAGAAGAAGAAAATCACATATGAAGATTTCACTTTCAACTTCCACTCAAATATGCCCTATCTGCCTGTACGTTTATACTAATTTATACATTTATACCAGTACCTAATCTGCTTCTGTAAAAAGAGTTTAAATACATTTAAAAAGAGTTTAAACATGAGCCTGATTATGATCTCTTCACTGAACTGATCTGTTAATGCTGACATTGGTTTGGAATTAATCACTGATTTATTTGCTTAGTTTAAGTCATTAGGACATTTAAGCAGGGTGTAATATGTGATAGCATTTTATTTATGACACATTTAATGCAATTGCACTGTTTGAACACAACCAGTGCCAATCTATGCATCCTGTAAAAGTTCAAATAGAGAGCATGCTGGTCACATGATCATGTTCTTTCATGGAGAGGTGGTGCCATTATCAGGAATCATCTGCACTTATAAAGTGAAAGATAGCCAGATCCAGCCCCAGACCACAACAACTGCCGTGCATTATAAGTTATGTGGTTTCAAAACAACATTATAACAGTTATAACAGCCACGGAAATCGGGCATTTTAGCCCACTTTGGAGCTCTATTTCTGGTTAAAACAGCACTTCAAGCACTGTTACGGAGCTCATTATGTTTCAGTCAATTTCACTGGGTCAGAGGCTATTTATTCAATGAAATTTTGGGAAAAATGTATACATTTATTTGTTTTTAAGATGTGATGAACCTGAAAATGAAAATCTGCATTTCATTACAAACTTGAGTTGATCAGGCTTTTCAGTGTCATTTCATTATGGCAAAGAGCTGTCTATGGCATAAGGCTGAGACTTAATGTATGTGACAAGCTCATTTGGCTGGTACGGTTTTAGACATATTTATGCAGACTGACTTAAATGAATTTTTTATGATTAAGTTTATTTACACACCATGATCATAGGACCAAAGGATTAACATATTTACGTCATTTTAGTAAAATACAGTTGTAAAGTAGAGATGTCTAATTATATCATAAGGCAAAATTTTTCATTCTTCAGAAGATGCATCAGGAACAGTGTTATGTCACGTGTTTTTAGAATGAAGATGGCAATGCATTTGAGATTTTGGGTGCACATGGGTTTTATGTGGTATCTTATAAATCCATGAGGCTGTACGTCTTCAGTGTCATGCAGAGAAATGAACTTCTTTTTCACTATCACACACCCATCTTTGTTCATTAAGGTCTATAATATGAGCAATCTCTGTGCAAAACCAAATGAAGAGCATTGAGCTGGTTCCAGGGCAGAAGCCATGCCAAGCCTGCGTTCTCATTTGAGTAAGCAAAGACAGACCTAATACTCTGTCTGAATAAGTCATCTGTATGTCTCAAACCATCATTTAAACGTGTAAACCTATTACAAAGGCAAGAAACATTAGCATCCATAACCACCTCACAGAAGCCGTGAAGCTTATAGTATGTCAGTGCATTAGTATGCTTACAACAAGACTTCCAGGAAAACAAGCCTACACGCTATTAATTGCTATCTGTGAGTTTCTAGTTATAGTCAAACATTTACATATATTTGTTAAAGGGAATAACGTGACTAAAGCCAATTCATTTGCATACATTTATTTAGAGCTGCATGGTATGAATGAAGCTAGTATTAGTCTTCTACTTTTTATTAAAAGCAGAATTAATTTTCCAGTGTTACTTTTTGTGGGTTATTGCAGTGAATATGTAAGCCAGTTTGGGTAACAAATTGTTGTTTGCAGAAAGATCTTTTCTTCGAAAGTCTAGACTCTCAAGCATGTCTCATAATGCCATGGGTAGTTTCTTAATGTGTTGTTCAGCTTATGTAAAAAACCTCATGGTTGGATAATTAAAACCTATTAGTTACTTAGAATATTTCTAAATGAAAACCAGCCTTCTGCCTGGGTGAGCTTTGTGGTAGTATTGCACACATCAAGTTTACAGTTATCCTTGGTTAAATGGCTTACCTTGTTGAACTCTGCCTGGCATGGCTCACTCCTATTAGCCCTAATTTACACAGTCATAATACAGGATGATGGAAAGCAGATTGGTATTATCATGGGCTAATGTGAGGAGTGAGGTTTAACCCCTTAAAATAGCAGGAGTTGCCGATCGATCGATACTTCCAATTCCCACTGTTTTGTATATATACACTCCTGATCAAAATCTTAAGACCAGCTAAAAAATTGGAAGAATTTGCATTTTGCACCACTGGATCTT
>JAOVYV010000035.1:6064256-6076779 GCA_025674545.1 Hassar affinis | reverse complement strand
AGCACCTCTGGGAACTCCTTCAAGACTGTTGGAAAACCATTTCAGGTGATAACCTCATGAAGCTGATTGAGAGAATCCCAAGAGTGTAAGAGCAAAGCTGTAATCAAAGCAAAAGTTGCCTACTTTATTTAGAAGAATCTGAAATCTGAAAAATATTTTGGTTTGTTTAACACTTTAGTTTACTACATGATTCCTTATGTGTTCCTTCATAGTCTGGATGACTTCAGTATTCATTTATAATGTAGGAAATAAAGTGTCCCTATGCACAAAGCAAACCTCCTCACCCAATTTCAGTGCCCGACCTCACTGTTGGACTTGTGGCTGTACAAGCATAAATCCCCACAGTCACATTCCAAAGTCTAGTGGAAAGCCTTCCCAGAAGAGTGGCGGTTATTTTATTATTATTATACTATGCACTAAAGATAGGACAAAATCTGAAATGGGATATTCAACAAGCACATAGTCATGTGATCAGGTGTCCACAAACGTATGACCATTTAGCATACCTACACTGTCTTTAATCAGGGGTGTGGATCAGTTGGTGCCTTCACACCCAATATTTTTTGTCTGGGTTGTTTGATTTTTCCCAATTGAGAGAATTGGGTTTAACAACCAGAAAGAAAGATGTTCTTCTTACTGACTTTCATAGAACTTGTACAGGGTTATTTTTTAAAATTGATGTCCTTCACACTGGTCTGAATGACTCTTAATTTTTTTCCCTAGTCATCTTCTCCACTGTACTCCTCCAAATAGGAAAAAGACACCAGCTCATGGTTGTGTGTGGTTATCCGTGTATGGAGAATGCACAGAACAGAGTGCTAGAAGAACCAAGGCTGGCTGGGGTGACTCAATTATCCCTAATGGGAGGAGAGTGATATATCCATAGAAACCAAATTACTTGAGTGCTTCTGCTAATGTCTTAGTCCAGCAGGGACGAGAGCCTTTTGGAGGCAGAATTTATGCATCAGGCTAATGGGCTTCTTAAGCACTAGGCGTGAATTTTCCTGCACTTCACGTCCATTCATAAATCTATGTAAAATATTGCTTTTAAGAACTTAATAGCAAATTTTACTTAATATTGTGTGCATAGCAAAACCTAAACTCTATCCAAATAAAATTGCTCAATATGTGTTTATGTAGTCCAAAAACCTTCTGAAACCTTCTTAAAGTGAAAGCTTTAATCTATCAAAGAAATAGGGCAAAAGTGGAATATATAGTGTCCACTTAATTGTGAAATGTGATTTGATTTTCTAGTTCAACTTGGAGAATGTAGATTAAAAATGGAATACTTGGTGGTATAAAAGTAACATGTGCAAGTCACGTCTCAGTGTAACTGTATACTGTATAATATACTTTAACAAAATATTATAAAACAAGAAATGAAAAGCTTTTCATGAGCCATAGTGAACAAAAACCTTTTTGATTGTGATTTACCTTAATGTCTGGCTTATTTAACATATTTTAATTGATTCTGTTAATTATTTAACACATTGTAACTTATTATTTAACCAGAATATCTAAATATTTGAACATTATTTGAGTGGCATGTAGATAACAATATAACAATAATAAAAATTGTGTTGTCACATATTGTTTCAGAGTGTGAAGCACACAGAAACTGTGCCATTGAGAAATGTAATGCACAAGAGGCAGTAATGCACTGTTTTGTGCTGGGTGGTGTGAAGAGAGCATGCAACAATGAAAATGGAAAACATTTTATTGATTTGCATCTGCATTTCAAGGTGGCATGAAATCTGCTCCATACATAACTATGTTAGGTTATCTTATTGCCCAGCTTTAATATGCATTACCAAGAGAAACAGCGTACACAGTAAAATGTTTCTGATTGGATGTTAGCAAATGTGGTGTTTTGTCTGCTTTTGTCTCCTTTTTTATTTTAACCATTTGAACCATTCTTGAGCTTTGCTGTTCATGGGCATTTTTCAAAATATGGATCTGTTACTGGTTGGTGTGTTATGTCCGTTTTTAATATATTTAACCAAACTAAATAAATTTTATCCACAGCAGTTTACATTTTAGGTAAGTCCAAGCTTGAATTCCAAGCATTTGAGGGTTAATAGCTTTCCTTAAGGACCCAGAGTGTCACTATATAAGCCCTGGGATTTGGGAACTTGGAACTACTAAGCCAGGACTGCTAACTTCATGATCCAAGTATTTTTTTTCATATTATCTGTAATGATAGGCATGGTGGCATGTTCTCAAAAAATAAATGATTTTTGAAGATAGAAAGTGAAAAAGAGTGTTTTGAAAAATCTCGCAGATCTGAACCTTAACTACTCCTACTGTCTGCTGGAAAAACTCATTAGTTACAGTCATGAAGCCATGCCAAAAGAGATCCTATAATAACAGCGTTCCAAATAAACTGGATTAAGGAAGAGAATTAAATTAAACCCGAGTTATTCTAGAAAAGCGTTAGCAGAAGCCACAGTGACTGTCTCAAAGCATGGGTGTGGACCTGTTGTGGTTCTGCATTAGCAGGAACTGCAGAGTTCTGACCGTTACTTTTGAAGGAATGGCGCAAGACCTTTTATCAGCATGTAGACTCTTATCATGATTACCTTTTTGATTGTCATTATTCAAGTTTTCTGAAATAATGCCATCTATTGTCAGCAGGATAGAAATGGCAATGTTGAAAACATTAAAGAAAATGATATAGCCTATTAAAATGATCCCAAATTCTTAAATATTTTGCGTGATCTGTAACATGAGATACTTGATACTTGATATGAACTTTCCCTCTAGGGTTAAAAAAGTCATACCATTTTATAATTGCTCTTGAAGCATGGTCTGTTCTTACTGCTATCATAAGTTTGAGGTTTTGCCAGAATTCTTGTAGTCACAGTACACTTTTAAATTTGCTTCTACCTCCGAAATGCTATGACCCATTTCACAAGTTCCAACTATTGAAAATCGTGATAACTTGCCATTCCCATGGTGGAAACAGCTCTAGAAGCATCCATAGATGTCTATCACTTTATATACACCCTGGCAGATGCAACCAATGACATGCATAGGTGCTAGGGGTGTAACCATGCATCGTGCCTTGAAAAATGTGACGATGTGCATCATGGACATCATGATATCATGATATCACGTGTGCTCTGGTTATAATGCCATCTAACGTATGTAATGGCATACCATCACTAGCATGTCATACGTCATGCTTTCATACAACACTGTCTTGCACTTCCTTAAGCTTCGAAACAAAAGCAAACGTGATGCAAACTTTGAAAGAGGCAGACAACCACAGACGGGTGGATTTCAAAGGCTACCCAGGGCTGACACTTTAACAGCACATATGATCACCGGAGACGGGGAAATGGTGAGCTCCATAGTCCAAACTCGCCTTCTTTTCAAGTCATGCTAAACATAGCCGGGGAAATCGACTCTTTCGAAGTGGGACCTTGTAAAAGCTAATCACAACATAGCTGTCCTTGACGGACAACGCTCAAAATATGGAGGTAGCGGTGAAGGAGGCTGGACTAGCATCACACATAAACTGTTTTGCCCACACTTAAAAGCTTAAAAGCAGCACTAAACTGCGTCAGTCTGTTGTTGGGTCTTCCACCACTGTGTTTGCGGCTAAACGGAGATTATTACAGATACCCCAACATAAACTAATGATCTTTCTTTTAATTTGAAGGAACTCAAAATTTTTTTGTTAAAGTTTTTACTCAAGAAAACTACACATTACTTTGATCTGTTATTCTTCAAAAATAAAAACAAGAAATTGTGCATTGTTTTACACTTCAGAAATAAAAAAGAACTGACTTTCATAATTGTTCTTTGTTTAAATTTTGTTTAAAATATCGTGAGAAAATCGAATAGAAACGCAAGCAGACTATTTTGCATATGCTCCTGTACCAGTTTTTCTGGTACTTAAGTGTAGTTAGATCAAATATTTAAAATGGTCCAGAATTATTTTTTTTTTTTTTTTTTTTTGCATGGTCTGTCTTTAACATATGAGATAAAAGCCATTTTATAATGGCTTTTAATGGTCACATCATTTTATAATTTCCATTGAAGCATGGCCTGTTACATTCTGTCTAATTCAGTTTACCCTTAAGCACAGTCAGATTGGGAAGGAACAAAACGAATCACACTTTTTTTTGTGGTGTGGTGCTAGTCCTTTCCTGTAAGATACATTGCAGTGTGTGTACAGTAACATACTGTAAGCCAAATCTGATGGTTATACCCACAGTGCTAACATGTGTGTCTCTCATAGTTGGTCAACTTGGATTGAAATTTTCATAAATCCATTCACGAGTCCACGTGCCCTGTGGCTGTGTGGAGTCACCCCATCAGGATAAAAATGTTTCATTATAGGAGCAAAGTGATCACTTTGGCACTTTCCAGTCTGCTCATATTATGCCCCTCCTTTAAGTTTCCTGTTTAAGCAAAAAGTCACTCTTATTTCATCTCTTGTGCCACTCTTCCGCTCATTGTGTACATGTGTGCACATGTATCTGTAGGAAATGAGTCTCCTGGTTTTACTGACTCACACCATCAACTTCTCTGACATACCCATGAAAAAAGTTGATCTATGACCAAATATGGTTAATATGATTACTGGTTCAGGGGAGGTCTCTAAAAGTTGTTTGTCTCTGCCAGATAACATCAATATCTGATTTGCTGTAGTGCAGAAAAATGCTGGTGTGAGACTTCTGTTGAGCTTCAGCGAATCTTTAACTTAAGCCTGTACCTGGTCATGCTGATGCTTGTTATCAGATACATCACTGATAGAAAACTAGTATAGATTAAAAATGTATGAGGGGGTTTTAGTGGTTTAGTGCTGGGAATCCCCTTGTTAGTGAACAGGGTGAGAGGCTTCCCACAGGAAACCTACAAAATTATAAACAGAAACATCCCGTCAGTAACTGGGGTGATAATGATGATGGAAGAGTATTATAAGAATCCTTGGATGAGCACAGGAGAGTCTTTGTGATTACTGTTGTTATCAGGTACAAATCTAATTCCTAAAATTGACAAATATACACAGATACCGATGTAGTAGTTCTGTTTTGATGCATAAAAGTCTCAGAATTAACAACTCTCCTCATGTATTTACTCACATTACTCGAAATGCAACAGTGAGCTTGTGAATTGCATGTATATAGTAAGACAGAATGGGAAGTGCATGTTTTAAAAACTTAAGCTTAAAATATTTTTTTGTCTTGTCACATAAGCTGTTGTCAGTGTTGTGAAGGTCTGTTGAACCGCAGGCGTCTTATGCAGAGTGACATCTTATGTAACATATGTGATCGCTACAAAAGTGCATCTTTGTGAGCCACACAGGACATCAGTTTAGTGCTTTAATCGAATTGGAGAAGTGAAAGGCTCTCTTTAAGGCTCCGGTTTTAAGAGCTTTTATAGGTGGTGAAAAGAAAAGTGCATTTGTGGCTGCATGCCAAAGCGGTCAGAAAGACCACACCTGTTTGAAAAATCAGTCTGCTTAATAAGCAGATGCCTCTAGGACGTAATGTTGATTTGATTGATTTTGATTTATCCGTATTTGTAGCTGGGCACTTGTTGGGTTTAAGACCTTACAAGCACCAAACATGCATCTTTATTACAACCAGGATGTACTAGTAGAAGGAAAGTGCTTTTCTGCTGTAATGCTTGCTAATCATAATGACCATGTGACGCTGCTTGAAACATAGCCAGAATGAGAGTGTCATGTGGTAAGCATCTGTAAGCATGTTGGGCTTTGTGTCAAGGGTCAGGGCAATTTATCTAAACACTAGAGTGTGGACATAAGCTCGGACATCATCCTTAAATTCTTTGGCGTCTCTAAATTTATACACAAAACTCCATCAGCAGTTGAACCAAGGGGAGTGTATATATGTGTGCCTACACAAAGGAATGCTTTTCTCGGTTTTTCTACTGCTTATCAGGACATGCATAAATCACTCTGTGGAATAACATAATGGACCAAAAGTTAAAGGCTTTTATACATATAATAGCAACTTGGTTTTATTTGGATCTCGAGTCAATCAAGAATGGAACACTCCCATATACTGATATATTACATTACTCGTGAGATGACTATAATCAGTGGAAACTGTGGAGACTAACAATTCTGTACAAACGTGAACAGAGGGACAAAATGCAAACAGGAAAGGGAAATATGTCATTATGTCTAAATTATACCCAACAAGGCCAAGGTCAGTAGGCCTGGACTCACGAGGGAGAGGATACAGCCTGAATAACTCTCTTAAAAAAGAAAAAGGCAACATTTCTAAAGTGATCGTCTCTGCAGTTGAAGGCAGGAAGAGTGTTGATATAGAATGGGTGGTCTTAAGCAATGACCACCCTTTAGTTACTCAAAAACAAAACACTGAAGTATTTTCTTCCTTTGTGCCTCAGCAATTTGCCAGCAAATTACAATGTCTCCTTTTTCTTTTCTCTAGAAGTTAATTAGAAAGGAATAACACACATACACAGCTTGATATGTTACCACAAAACCTGAAGACAACTTCCTCTGGTAGAAAGCTTCCAAGGCTCCATCTATAAATGCTAAAACAGTGTGTTTTTACAGCCATCACCACCGTAACCATGGTTATCCAGCATGTCCACCGTGCACGTCCCTGTGAACAAGTTGTTACTATAGGTCCGGTCTGATAATGTATTATAACCAGCACAGCATTAATATAAATGCGAATGTATTTTAATAACACTTCAGTCAGAGCTGGTGACCAGTCAGCACTGTGGTGTGTTTAATAACGAATAGTGCTTTAAATAGAAGTAATTCCTAGTGGTTGAAGATTAACTGTAGTTAAGGCAGGATACTGTATTGCATGTCACAGAAGAAAAACAGAAAACCCATAAAACTCAAGCTCTAGTGTTAAAAAGGCAAGAGGAAAATTCCTTCCAGCCCCCCAGTAATGGCCCCTGTTCTCTGGCAAAAAAAAAGCTACAAGTCTCTCTCTTTCTCTCTCTCTCTCTTTCTCTCTCTCTCTCTCTCTCTCTCTCTTTCTCTCTCTCTCTCTCTCTCTCTCTCTCTCTGCTTCACATCAGCCCTTTCCACTGAGGTTGAGCTACACCCCATCTGTTTGTGTTTAAAGTCAGTGCTCTTTTTCTTTTTCCTTCTTAGGGACTTTTCATCACCTTTTTTGTGTTTTTCACACTCATTCTTGCTTCCTCTTCTTTTTTGTTTGTTCTCCACCACTTTACCATCATCCTCATTCTTCAGCACTAATGGTACCTAGGGGTTTTATTTCATTAGTCTCCATTTTTCCATACTTTGTTTGTCTTGGGTATTCCCGCTACATGCCACACCCTGCTTTCTCTCTGTCTCTCTTTCTCCGTGTCTCTCTTTCTCTCTCTCTCTCCCCCTCCCTCTTTCTCCCTCTCTTCCACTGCTGTTTTGCTTTCGTTGATTAAAGTGTTGTAATGTACGAGTTTTTAATCTCAGAGATGCCATCATTTTCTTTTTTTTGTTCTTTCTCTGCATTTGACATGACATATTTCTTCCTATTTTTTTTATTTTTGCACCAAAAAAGTCTACCCCCCACACCACACACAATTTTTATCTCCAAATTCTTGTGTGTTTTTAATCAATATGGGAGCATTACACATGCCCAAATAGAGACTTCTCAAGGCCAGAAGAGTGGAATGGACTCAGTGTTCATTTTAGTGATAAGAACTAAGGTGAAAAATGTTCAGCAGTATATATAAGTCAGAAATAAATAAAAAGGCAACTGTCAACTCAAAGGGTGACAATGTATAAATAATAAATAAATCCTAATAAGATACTAATAAATCCAAGGATGAAACTGAACTGATTGATGAGACAGAGATGTAATATTTTACCCATCACTTTGCTTGGTCACACAGACGGCTAGGTAGTTTTCGCTGATCTGTGTGCTGACACGTCGTAATTGGAGAAATAAGCTTTCATATGCATAACTTGTTTATAACATTAACAACCTTTTTGATGTTACTCCATAATCAAATGTTTTACCCCTAGGTAAAACTGCTTCTTGCAATGTCTGTCTTGTTAGGCTGAAATAATACTATCTACTAGCATACCTGACGACTATGCGAAATGAGTTGTGTTTGTTGCGTAAGTAATATGCTTAGTAGAGTAGCATTATTAAATGCACCCACTTGTTTATGAAGTAGCAGCTATGTGTTAGAGACTCAGGCGTAGCTGTATGGTTATTTCAGATAAGGCACATCAGAGACTGACAGAGGCTTTGGAAAGCCTGTAATGGCATGTGTGTAATGAATGTTTGTGTTGTTCCATTCCATTCCATTTTTTGGAAACTTGAAAAGACTGGCTCCGTGGCTATGTGGTCGACATGAAACTGGGCTCTGTAGTGACAGTGGCAGAAAGAAAGACTCTGAGCAAACTGCTGTTATGGACATTGACAGTCACCCACTGCACAGCACCATAATGAAGCAGATGAGCATCTTGAGTGGCAGGTTGCTGTCACAGAGGTGCACAGTGGAAAGATGATTTGCCTCTAGAGCCATTAGGCTCTTCAATTTTTCCCAAGGCGGGTAGGGGGAAGCTGAGTGTTAGTACCAGGGCCTGATGCTATGCTTTCCTCTATATTTCATTGGCTAAAGTATCCCTGCATATTATTATGTGCCTCAGTTCACTTTATTTCATGTTATTGCACAATTCTTTTGTGCTGTGTTATTATTTATCTACAGTCTTAATATGTACAGGACCATAACATTCAAGTGTTCAGTATTTTATGTTTCTGTACAGTTTAGCAACTTTATACAGGCGTTTAATTGTGTATGTAATCGTGTTGCATGAAGCTGCTGGTTTCCTATCTATCTAGATCTCAAGATAACAGGAAAATTCAAAGATGTAATGATCCAAAATCCAAACCTGAGTCAAGTGCAGATATACTGATATTTATTGTCACGCAGTATAAAGTAAACAAACAGCACATAAAGTTAAACACGAAGTTCTAGGAACAAAAGGATAAGCGAGTTCAGTAAGTTCAATAAGTTAAAAAAATAGCATTAGCCAAACTGGTAGTCCAAAATACAAAACACATCCAGCACAGAGTGTGGGAAGGAGTAGGTAAGTGAGAGGGGAAACGGCAGGAAACACACAGATGTTCCACTTAATGGGATGGAGAACACCACGCTCTGGCGGAGGCAAAAACTAGGAAAAAACAAAAACAAAAATACAGCTTGAGACATGGTACGAGAAACGAGGAACAAGGTGCACGATATTTACAAGGTGGAAGAGTAGAGAAGAATACTTAGCTTTGGATTTAGTGGAGCCGATGCCAGATACACGAATGAAGATTTTGAAAGTTCAACAGAGCGCGGATCAACTGGGGCCAAAGAACTTCACAAAATGGCTGCCAGCAGGTGTGAACAATTAGACAGACCCTGTGGGAGTTGTAGTTCCGGGCTGTAGTCCTCCCAGAGGAAATGGACCTAAAATGAAATTTGCTGTATAAAAAAATGAACACTGGCTGTGCATGAGAAGTGCATCATGGGTATGACTAGTGTGCTTTATGAGAAGCACACTCTGATTTGCTTTATTGTGCACTCTAATTTGAAAGTATTTAAAATTTGGCATTGATTTTTGATTAACTGAAACAATGCAGAGACCTGTTGACTACTAGTAGAGTGAATGCAAGTAGGAAAGTCAATGGTGATGCGATTGCATTGCGAAGAGCTTGATGCTGACATAAATGGAATATTATGTCTAAGATTAAATGTGATAGAGAGGAAATTCAGGGGAAATGGAGCTGACCAAATCAGGAGAGAGAGAGAGATTGAGATTGGTCTGCATTGTCCAGCTGATCAGCATGCCAGTCATGTAGCGCTCACCCTGAGTGTCTCAGCAAGCTGTGGGCTGATGGCTGTCTGTGCTCTATGCCAGATACCCAACACAATTAAATTCCTGTCTTCCATCCCTTCATCAATTTTTATAAATGCCTCTATGCACCAACCATCGAGACATTACACAGACCATTTTAAATCTAGGGATCCAAAATCAAATTATCCCCTGGAGACAACTTAAGGGTAAAGGTAGTATAAAGATGTTAACCTTGGAATTAATTATGTTAGATGTTAAAATTGGTGGATAGAAATGGATGATATGGACCAAGACAGAAAAAAACAACAGAGAAAGAAAGGACACAAACAGCTCCAGTGCAAGGAAAACTGTCAAAGTGACAATTACTTGTCTGAACATGTTTGGGTGATTATTTTTTCACACTGGCCTGTGATGCAGTTTGATGCTTTTAGAGTGTGAATTTGAGGATGGATGAGAAAAGAGCAGAGGGAGGGACATGTTCTCATTCCCGTTACAGGATCATTTAAGCACTTAGTGAAGCATTTAAATATTTTAAATAAAGGTCACATTTGCACTTTGGGCCGTATTTGAAGAACCCAAGTACGAAATGGAAAATGTTAGTGATGTGGACGTCTTTCTGCCTCTTAAATGAGTCACATAAAGAGCATGTGGGATCTTGTTATGCTTTCATTTACTAGGCCAAATGATTTGCAGTGTTATGTAATAACGGTATTTTTTCTGGTCTCTCAGTCGGGCACGGTTGTCATGGTCACAGCACTACTGCAAGCACTAAACGTCTGTACACAGACAGATGTTGGAAATGCGGTTTCATTTCAATTTTTTCTGTCTTTTTGCCTTTTTGTCTCACCACCAACACACATCCTCTGATTTCCTTTTATGTCACATAAATACCAGCTACATATTGTTTGTTGTTGTTTAAGTTGTGTTTTATCTTGATGGTTGTTGCAATGGAAAATAAAAGTGAAATAAGGAAGTGTTCATGTTGAAGCTTGCAGAAAGTCAGTGTGTGTAAATAAAATTGCTCTGACACTGACACCTGGTGGTCATAATGGAGTACTACATTCTAAAGACTATTATTACTATTACAATACTGTACTATTATACTGGGATGGTGAGCTCAAATGCCTGTTACAGAGACAGCACATCATTTCAAACAGGTATTTTTTTGGTGATCTAAGATTAACCAACTGCTTTTTTTCTATTTATTTAATGATGTATATTTTGTTCTGCTACTTAGAATAGATTTAAATGCTATTCAAGTTCAGTCACTAAACATGAAACTTAAATACCACTAGAACAAGAGACTTAATCAGCATTTACAATTTGGTTATGATGACATTAAGGGGAGCATGATCATACTGTCTGGAGAGACCGAGCTAGATCATTTCAGAGTCACAGACTAGAATGCTGGAGCACGACTTTGAGAACTTTCAGGGAAATGGAAACATCCCCACTCAAAAATTCAATACTAGCTCATTTTGTCTGACAAGTAGTCAAACTGCTGAAATCACCAAAATGTAATGGGCAAAAAACCCTAATATTGACCTGCTTTCTTCCCCTCCTGTAGGCGTCTACATCCTGATTGCTGTTGGCGCTGTGATGATGTTTGTTGGGTTTCTCGGTTGCTATGGTGCCATCCAGGAGTCTCAGTGCCTGCTGGGAACTGTGAGTCATTCATTATGCAGTCAGTACATTTGTCATCTCCCGCAGTCCTCTCCTGAGTCATAGAGACCAAACTGCTTTCACATTTTAGTGCTCGGTTTTCTCACTTTGTCATACACAGCTTTGAGAGATTAGTAATAATTATTGCAGATTATTTGCAAGCAAGCAAGTACACGCCTTTATTTTTATCATTCAGTCTTTGGCGGTAACCGTTTTATCTCACGGTCATGACCCGGAAATTTCAGTGGGAACACTGGATGCAAGACTGGAGAATTCACCATGGCACATGCACTCATTCACACCTAGCAAATTCACACCTAATTTAGCAGAGCCGATCCACTAACCTTTACGTCTTCTGACACTGTGAGGAAAGCAGAGAACCCTGATAAAACCCCATGAGCATGAGGTTAAAGTTAAACCAGGGGTCATGGAGCTCTGAGACAGCAGTACTACCCGCTGTCTGGGAATTGAAAGCAATTCTGCTTGAGTAATTTTAGAGGGAGACTTTGACTTCAAAATAATTATACACATTGATTTAAATAAATTGAATCCTTTAATTCACATTGTATAGACTGGTACTCCATATATTATAATTATATAATGCTCTCAACGTAGATGAAAACACTTTCTTTAGGTCTTGGTCTCAACTCAGTCTCACCTCCTCCAAAGAGTCTTGACCACCCCAAAATCCCAAAATGCCTTGACCCTTTAAGGTCTTGGTCTTGACTTGAACTTCATACAGGTGGTCTTGTCCCCATGACTAGCCATTTCACCCAACTGTTAACTGAATACAACTCCTTATATTGTTTTTTTTGTCTGTTGTTTGTCTTAAAGTTGTTACAAACATCTAAATATAAAATTATTTACTTTATTTTAAATTGATGGGATATTATTTACCCATGTTTTTTGCTAATATATTATAGAATATATAATGTATACCTTAAACTACAGGGGTTAGACAATGAAACATGGCTAAATTGGACCAGCCTGGTGGCCAATCTTCATTAATTGCACATTGCACCAGTTAAGAGCAGAGTGTGAAGG
>JAOVYV010000035.1:6025520-6037934 GCA_025674545.1 Hassar affinis | reverse complement strand
GGTCCTTTCTGTGTGGAGTCTGCATGTCCTCCCCATGTCTGTGTGGGTTTACTCCGGGTACTCCGGTTTCCTCCCACCGCCCAAAGACATGCACGTTAGGTTGATTGGTGTCTCTAAAGTGGCCCTAGTGTGTGAGTGTGTGCATGAGTGAGTGGGTGCCCTACGATGGATTGGCGCCCTGTCTAGGGTTGTTCCTGCCTTGCCCCCTATGCTGCCGGCTAGGCACCGGCTCACCCGTGACCCTGAAAAGGAATACGCGGCAAGAAAATGAATGAATGAATGTTGTTAAATATTTGTAAATATAGTCAATATATAAAATAAAGAACATACATTTTCATATACTACATTTATTATTAATATTAAATATATATGTAGTTTTTTTCTTGTCCATTCCTTCTGAGATGTTTTTAAAATTATGTTTAGCTTCAGAGTCAAGCTTCAGAAACAAGTGCATGGAATGCTTTCCGTATGTCCGTAATCGTAATCCTGAGGCCCTGAGGGGGAGAAAACATTATGTGCCTGAGAGCACATGCTATCAAAAACTGGCCAAAATATTTCTTTTCATCTTTTTAAGCTGCAGATGTTTTGCACTTGAGTTGCCATATTAGGCTGGACTTCACTGCAGGTGTCCAACTGTGGCAAAGCAGACATTTTGAAGTGAAGCATTCAAAGACTGATTTTTTTTTTCTGTACAGTACACATTGGGAGAAAACTCATGCTTCTGATTAAGTTTAAGCATAAATAAATTTGGGAAATGCATGCAAATTTAAAACATGTCTGTACACATGCAAAGGTACGAAGTCTGAAGGGGATCCCTGCACTGGTGCAGCTATACAGCAGTGAGAACCAGGAAGTGCAACGGTACGCTACAGGGGCCACACGCAACCTCATCTATGAGAACATGGATAACAAGACGGCGCTGATCGAGGCTGGCGGTATCACTAAATTGGTCTCTGCACTGAAAGAGCAAGATGATGAACTTTGCAAAAACGTTACAGGTATAACCTGCAAAAAAATTATATATTAGTAAGTGAATATGGGCAAATGTATGTAATATATCTAGTTATATGATTTATTATAAATTAAATATAAGATTATTCAGTCTGTTTTTATGCAGATGCTATTACTCATTTCAAGCTTAACATGTTCTTATTCTACTGGCAGATAAGTTAGTTGTTTTTTTTTGACAAATGTCTAGAAATAGGTTTAATAATCATATTTGGTTTATTGTAATTTTGTAGTAGAATATACAAAATAAATGTAACTATATTGAAGATAAGTCATTTTTCATTTTGTTTTGTTCACTTGTGCTTTCAATGTTGAAGGGAGGATGTGCTTGACTTCCTCCCTGACACATTATCAGTCACTTCTGACAAATCGTCTTAGTACACTAAGGCAGAGATGAGAGAGACAGAGTGAGAAAGAAAGACAGAGACTGCAAATGTTCAATCTGTTTGGAATCCTTCCAGCTGTGGGACTGTGGCCGTTTCCCTCCCATAGGTCTCCTTTGTGCTTGAAACCCCCCTTTTTCCTACCCCCACACTCAGTAAACAGGGCTTGAAATTCTTTGCTTCTCTGTTCTTGGTTGCCAGGTGATTCTGAAATATTTTATGGCCCAGTCTGTTATCTGTTATATGTGAAAGTTCTTACTGCCATACAGGTTACCATGATTAAAATAGTTATTTTTATTATTGTTGGTTTTTTTTTTTCGTAAATATAATGTGCAGGCATAGTTCTCTAATATTGGATTCAGCTTTTCTTTTCTTTTCTTTTCTCTCAATAGGCATTTTGTGGAACTTGTCGTCTAGGGACACTTTGAAGGAGAAGTTGGCAAGGGAAAGTCTAGCTGAGCTGACTGAGCGAGTGCTGATTCCTCTCTCAGGAGGTGGAGACTCTGGAGTTATCCAGCAGAGCCAGTCTGAAATGGACATATTCTACAACACTACAGGATGTCTTAGGTACACACAAACATGATGTACTGCTGAAGCGGGGCAGGCTCAAAGCACTTTTTGGGCACTAGATCAAAAACTGTTCTGCCAAAAATTCGGAACTATTCATGATAAGTTCATATGATAAATCATTCAGATTCATTATGATTCATTTGTGATGAAAGATTCTGTAGTGTGACCTAGGGAATAAAAAGTCTAATAATTCACTGGCCGATATCTTGTAATGTAAAGGCTCAAAGTTCATGAAATTTGGCACCCTGCACCATGATGGCATTCTGTAGAAGCACACTAAAATTCAAATTTGCTCCAACTGACACTTTATTTCAGTTCTTTGTTCCTCCTATAGTGTTAATCACTATAAAGAGCGGTCTTATTACACATTGTTATGCAGTTTGTCTAGTTTTATAGTACATACAAAGCATAATATGATATCAGGACATCCTTATCTTTATTGTTATATACACTGTAAGGAAGCAATTCAGTCTAAAGTCTTCATTCAGTCTCACTTTGAAAAATGGTACTCAGTTTATAATCCGATTTTTAACAAAAGCCACAAAGTCCAAAATTCTCGGACCACACTGAAAATCAGATTTTTTTTACAGTAAATTTTTACATTTTGAAACTTTTTGATACAAAGAAAAGTTTATTACATGTTAAATACAACCCTTTGTATAAAGAGTCATAAATCTCTCCCATTGATGTAACTCGGTTCAGTTGACACTCCAACGGATTTAATCCAAGATTGCGCATCAGGTTTTACACAAATCTGTGGAGGCCATACCTGCTCAAGTGCATTAAGACATAATGGGGACATAACAAACATTAGGAAATTAAAATTCTCCTTTTCATTTCGGTTGCTATGTTTAATTTGTTCAATTAGAAAAGAATTCAGAACTGATGCATTTTCACTCAACATTTTTGGGGACCACCGTATATTAATCTGAAAAAGAATCCAGGAAGTAATTGCAGAGTAGTCGTTTTAGATGTAGTGCACAAAGTTTCCATGAGAAACAAGACATCCACACCTCAAACAGCCTCTGAGCACTTTGCTTGCACAGCTGATAAAGCACTGGTGTGTGCGTGTGTGTGTGTGTAAGTAAATGTTTACAACACCCACATACATCTGCATGTGTGGAAAGCATTTACTGTATGCCTTGCATATAAGGTGTCCTGTCTTCTTCCCTCCCCTCGGTAGAAACCTGAGCTCGGTAAATGGGCGGACCAGGCAGCAGATGAGAGACACTCGTGGCCTTCTGGACTCTCTTGTAGGATACATACAGAACTCTCTGCAGGAGGGCAAACCTGAGGACAAGGTCAGCTCTGACAATCAGACTGTGTAACTCTGTATGAAGTGTTGAATCAGCTTGAGTTACATTCTATACAAGGATGTAATGTGAGGAATATAACTACTACCAGAAATGTTTTGTGACTAAATGTGACTAAAAAGTAAATGAAATTAATATCCATTATCAAACTCAAGTAAAACAAATAAGTCAAGGCATTTAAAATAACTTCCACTGTGGATCTCCTCCATAATGCAGGGTCTCGAGAACTGTGTGTGTGTCCTGAGAAACCTGTCATTCCAGCTGTACTTGGAGATTCCCACATCAGTGCGACAGCGTTTGGAGGGTCCGACGCGAGCTCAGGACACACAGCACAGAGACACCATCGGCTGCTTCACTCCACAGAGCAAGAAGACAAAGGATGTGAGTGACATCCATGTGAATAAAAAATGCAAATGTTGCATAATGAATTGCATATATGTGAATTTATTCATTTATATATGTAGTTTAATGCAGAAGGTTTTTTTTTTAAGTTAATTAAATTTTCATTGCAGAAGAGGAACCACGAACTGGCCACATTATCAGAGGTAGCTCGAGTACCAAAGGGAGCTGAGTGGCTCTGGCATCCTCAGATAGTTGGCTTGTATAACCAAGTGCTGCAAAACTGCGAGGTGAACAGCACTACGCGCGAGGCTGCAGCTGGGGCCTTACAGAACATCACCGCAGGGGACGGCCGGGTCAGACATTACTCCTCAGCTTACCCTCAATCTCTGAAACATCTTCTGATATCTCAGAATTCGCTTCCCTGTTACTAAATAACATTGTCATATTTGTATGAAAAATCAACCCTGAACAACTTACATCATAAACTTTATATTTCACATTTGATCTTCAGTGGGGTTCACTACCTGCTGATAACGGTACAGGTGGGAATTAGCCTATGCTTCATCTCTCAGTGAAGAGGTTCATGCAACAGCACTTTAGTCCTTTAGTTTGTTCAGTGCTCAACCTCCTGATCTGTCAGATAAAGCGCATGTTTTTAAGCACCGATATCCAAAACTGACATTAATCCTTAAGATTGAAATGATTCTATTAAACATCATTGTTACTGAGCTACTCTGCTGTCCCGTTGTAACACCTGCATGGCATACAACTACTAATGTCTCATGAGAATAATAGAAAAACAGCCCCTGAGATGCTTTTCTGCTTGTCACAGTTGTAAAGAGTAGTTATATAAGTTATTATAGCCTTCCTGTTCAAGCTCAAACCAATCGGCCAGTCTCCTCTGACCTCTTTCATCAACACCTCTGACCTCTTTTCATCAATAGTTAATAGTTACTATTTATGTAGTAGAAGCTTTGTGACATTTCATAACATGCACAAAGTATGTCTATTGTGTTCATAGTTATGAGAAAGTTTTGACAGTGTATTGTGGATGTAAGTGTATTGTGGCCTGAAAGTAAAAAGATAAGCGAGTATTACCTGCTGTCCCCACACCCCACAGCACATTTTTGTCATTCCTTCTTCTTTGCATTTAACTTCCTTTTTTCATGGCTTGCCTCAGTTTAGCATTTCATTTCACTTTTTGTTTCTTGAATTTGATTGGTCTGTTTTTCTTTCTCTTGTTTCTCAGTGGGCGTCGGTGTTGAGTCATGTAGCTCTGGAACAGGAGCGGATGCTACCTGTGATAATGGATCAGTTGAGAACCCCGACCGATGCTGAGCTGCGTTCTCTTACCGGCCTGTTGAGGAATTTGTCCCGGCACTCGAAGGACAAGGCAGACATGGGTCAGTGCCAGGCATGAGCGGACGTGCTAAATTCTTGAAGAGATTAAGATCTGTGATTGTGCTTGACTCAGTTTCACTTGCTTGAAACAAAGATAGTCAAAAGGATTGTAAAAGGTGTAATTGTAAATTGAGTTCCTTTTCCTTTACCTTAAATACAAGAAATAATATTTTGTTGTACAAAACAAAATATGCTCCATGACCAATTTGTATTTTTTCACAGACCAGCCTTGTTTTGTCCAGATTCTCTCTCCCTCTCTCTCTCTCTCTCTCTCTCTCTCTCTCCCTCTCTCCCTCTCTCTCTCTCTCCTGTTGTTTGAGAGTTTTGGGGGTTTTACTCAGAGTTCAGCAATGTGCTTATTACACAGTTCTGTGCTTAAACAGCCAAACTGGATTCTTTTTTTCTTTTTCTTTTTTTACTCAAAACCATATGCTGGAAATTTTGAATTGCACAAGCAAAGAACCACCACATCAAATTAAGCCACTTTGGGCTGCCCTTTCTCATTCTTATTCAAGCATAATGAGTCATGAGTCATAACCTTTTTTCCACAGAATTCCTTTATTTACCACTCCACTCCACTTCATACTGTGTCTGTCCTTTCTGTCTTATCACATTTAAATTCTTTGTTTTTTTTTTTCAAGGTCTCAATTGCCTCATTTCTCTCAGAGTCTCCACACATACTTTCTGTCTGACCACAGTTTATTGCCTCTCCATTCATTCTGTTACACCCTTGTAGTTTATCAGTGGAATTTCTTCCTCATCTGTCACCATCACTGTCGTAACATGAGCTATATTTTTCTCTTACTGTAGCTACGAAAGTGGTGAATATCCTGGTGCCAAAGCTGCCTAGTGATGGGCATCAGAAAGAGCCATCCAGTGAAGTGGTCATCAACATCTGTGGCATTCTCAATAATCTGGTCATGGCGAGTTCACTGGCTGCAAGAGATGTGACTTACTTTGATGGAATTCCCAAACTGGTTGCAATCAAGACTGCTCATGACAACAGGTAGAGAAGATAAGCTAGTCTGCATGTCAGAATAAATAATTATATATATCATTTCTATATAGTTTTCTGCAGCTGCTATGAAATATCTGGTCCATAATGTGACTTAATTGAAAAGGACAAAAAAGAAGATCGAGGTAATATCAGTAGACAGGTTGTATGTATGACCCAAATAATGAGCTGATGTTTTGTCAATTTTCAATATTATTGGCAAAACAGCATAAGGGGTCAAAACAAATTGTTTAAAGTTAGTACAGTTGTGAATATAATACACTTAGATACCTGCATAACAGTTTATCTCATTTGGGATTAAAATCCCAATGAATGGAAAATCTAGCCACAGCTACAAAATTCCTTTCAAGCCCTGGTTATGATTAAAATTAAATATCCCATTAGTGTGTTTCATTTGGTAAGATGAATAACCCATGCTAACTAATGCTGGTATCTCTATAGAACTAACCCTACTTAAAAATACACTGATATGTACTAAAAAGTTACTTTTTGGTTATAATTGGCATTGAAGACAGACAGATGTAAACATACATAGTGCTTATTAATCCTGCAGAAGGAAAAAAACAACAGGAATAAAACAGCACTTAAAATAGCACAGTCAGTCCCTGGAATGACCAGCACATAATGCATAATGGTTGCAAGCAAGAAACCAGTAAAACAAGCTTTATAAACAGATTTGACCAGTAAACCCGTTTTTATTTTAAGTGGGGAAAAAAGGGTTTCAATAAAACCAGGTCGACAAGATTACCTGCTAACTTTAGCATCCAAAAAATGTTACCAGGGTAATTCCATTGGGCTCAGTGAGTAATGTTTTAATGAGAAAAAGCACCTTTAGTGTTCATTCACTCAAGCACTGCATCCAAGTGGGACCTGGATACAAAAATAATTATTTTAAAATTGGTTCATCCAATAAATCATTGAGCTTTGCTGTATTAAAAGTGTGACTGTATATGCAGTAGGGTCCTATTGAAGCCTGGCTATGAGTCACTGATGTTCAAAGAGCATGTCAGAATTGAAAGAGTAAAGAATTCAGATATTCTACACTTTTATACTCTAGCATATTGCTAACAACCTAACTGTTCATGTCCAGTCTTTAAGCAATTGGCTGTGATGCTAATTCTTGACTGGACAGATTTAATCTAGAATAAAACCTGTTTAGATTTTACCCTCCATCTGCTATCTAAAGCCTTTCTCTTCCACTCCTACTCCTGCACTGCCGTGTTATATGACTGATTCATTATTTAGCAAAATTGACTTGTGTATTGTCCTGTGGGTGGTTCTCATGTTTCTGCTTTCCTTCTGTGTTTCAGTCCAGGGAAGATGAAGGCAGCCAAGGCCGCCTCCACGGTGCTGTGTAACATGTTTCAGTACAGCAAGCTCCATAAAGAATACAAGCAGGTGAGAATGATTTTATAGTTTCAGGGTGCTTGACATTAAAACTGAGCTAATCACTTCAGTTAAGCACAAGCAAATATTTTTTTTTTTTACAAAAAGGTCTTTGGAAACTGAAAGACCACAGAACCGACAGTGCATTTAGAGATTGACTGTATTGCTCGACATGGTCATGTTTCTGTTCTGCACAGGTGCTGTTTATTTGTTCCATTGCTCATCCTGCAAGGCTTATCAGTCTTTTCCACAGTTACGTAACCAAGGTCATTCCGGAAACCTGTTAATGATTTAACATTGTAGAATATCGTATAAAAATGCATCAAAGGATAGATAGATAGATAGAGATAGATAGATACTTTAGTAATCCCGAAGGAAATTAGGCGAAACAACTATATATACTATATATATATTTTTTAAATATAAAAATATGAAAATAACAAATTTCAGGGTGGAAACACTATTGCTGCTCCACATTGCTTTACTACCACTGCATCATTGATTATTTTACCATAATAGCACAACTCAAATGTTTTATTACTGCATCAAATGAACCGTATTTTCATGATTCATGAGTCCATTCTATTTGAACAGGACCAAATTTGTGCTTTAGTAGTGGCACTGCACACCAATACCCTGAGCACACATCATGCACTCTGACTCAAAATGGCTTCGGCCAGATAAGTGTGGTGTGTGGAATGTGACAGGGGAATGCACAAAGCATTGTTACACCCAGTTCCTGCAGCATGTCTGTTAGTGCTGAGGCAATTGTTATCTTCATGGTTCAACAATAGCCAACACTTTTCATGACAGGCATGTGGTTTTCGCTGGGTGTGGACGAATAAGCTTGCCTCTGATTCATCCCATGTTTTATTCTGTATGAGGAATTCAGGGGTGTTTTTGTTGTTGTTTGTTGTCTTTTTTTTAAGATTTCTCATGGATACTATTGCAATTTTATCAGTATATAAAACTGAGTGCAAAAGTTTGCATGGCTCTTGACATGCTTTAGTTCATTTATTTGAATGTGCCTTATTAAGGTCAACACATGTACTGGTGTGAATCAAGCTTCGGAACGGGAGATACAAGTGGACCTGAAAAAGAAACTTAATTCCAACTAGACATGGTTCTGTAATCCAGGAGCACAAAAACATCTTGGTATTCAAACTCACAGCGCCCTGTGAGGACAGAGTAGCCATCTCTCATTAACAGAAGAAAGCCAAGTACCAGTTGATCAATGAGGCTGTTGTTAAAGGATGGCACACAACCTCATTTCCCATCAGTCAGCTGCCATGTTTCTCAGCAATATTAGCTCACTGTTTCTTACAGAAGCCAGGTTTAGAACCCAAATAACTGAAGAAAGCCACAGGGTAGATAGCCATGGCAGCAGAGACCAGCTCAAGATGGTTGTTGGTGACGAGAGTGAGTAGTTGGAACCATGGGAGCTCTCTGCAGGTGATTTGGTCTTCACTGCCCCACTCAGGAGAAGTTTACCATGCCATCAACCTGAATGGCAGCCTAAAATAACAGCTCCTCCCAAAAAACACTTACGTTTCCCCATTAAACTGTTTAAAACAATATTTCTTGATAATACCTGAACTTGAACATGGGGCAAGAATGGGAAAGCAGAGAACAGCTCTCCTACACAGGTACAAGATGGCGAAGCAAATGCTAATCCGCAATTAATCGAGACGGCAAGGTTAGCGAAGGTTCTGGAGGAGATACGAGACTTCTGCAAAGATGCAAAACAAAAATGAAATGATATCAAGCCTGAGCTCAACAATTTTAATCACAGAATAGCAGAGAAAAAGGCAGGTGGAAGGAAACTTGGCAAACTCCAACTCAGGATGCGTATCCTGTTGGTTTCTTCATTTTAAAGCAAGAGTATGCAAACGTGTGCACTCATACTGTACAGGATGAATAGCTGAATATACAATAAAAGTGTTTTCTGTCAGCAGTACTTTACTGTTGTCCCTTTGTTTGTTCATTTCCATTTTGCAGAAGGGATTCACAAGACGAGACTTCACTGATACGATTTAAGTTAATCATACTTAAATTAACACCTGGATCTGCGTGAAGCTCAAAATGACCACAAATAACCAAGTCGTCTGCCAAGTTCAACATGAAGGCAGGCATTCTGAGGATGTGCCGCTAATCTTTGAGTGCTTTTTGTTTTGCTTCCTTTTTCCTCCAAGTTTGATTGCTGTAGATTTTTGGGAAGAAGGGTTTTTTAACCCCCAGTAGATGTAACTGGATGAGTATTTTGGATTAGCACCATTTAATATAAGGAAAAATGAACAATGACCAATGGACTTCTTTTGCTGACTCAATTCAACAGCACGTTCGTACACCCATCTATGATTAAAATGAAGAAGCTGACCAGGAAAGAAATCTCGTCATGCCGTGTCTAGTAGCCTTTACGTCTGTTTGAATGTGTGTCTATGTGGATGTGTGAATGGTTTTATCTTTCAGTAGACAAGACTTACAGTGTTGAAATACATGCTAGGTGCTTTCTCCTACCATCTGTCATGAACATTTTCAATTGTTTTAGTTGCCACATAATTTTAGAATTTTTTAGACTTATAATTAAAAAAATTGTAAATTCATATTTGTTTCCTGGACAATCAGAAAGAAATATTTTAGCATTTTGAACTGGGATTGAGTCTCAGTTGTGCCCTTATAGAAATATAAAAGGCTGTGTCCATTTTGGGATTTAATGTTATGCTTGCACTGTAGCTCTCCGTTTTAAAGGGGTGGCCATCCACTTGGTCACATGATTAGCATTTTCGTCCAAGCACACGGAGGTGCTTAGCAGTGCTGTGTATGGAGTTTAAATGTAAAAAAATGGATGAGGTGCCTAATACAGCCATGCACTTACAAAGATTTGGACTTGGGTTTGAAACAAAAGACAAGCTATTTTAAATTAAGTTTATTTGGTACTAATGCTTGATTCATGGTTGTTTCTTTTTTCTGTATCACACTGCAAGCTTTGCTGGTTGGTGTTTTGATTAATTTTTTAATCCAAGACATTTGAGTGCTCATATTTTTTGACATAGAAGGGTTTCAGATTAAACTAACAAACTATTGTTAGTATAGCAGCTCTAGCAGAACAGACAGACTTGCATACGAAATGAAAGTATTATATGAAATTGTAATGATACCTCAACTATACGCTTAACACGTTAACCAAAAAACAATTCACGTCAGTTTAATCATTACACATGTATTGTTTTCATACATCATGAATCATCACTACTTTAGTCCTGCCAATAAATTCTTCCTTCCTGTAAGTGTTTACTACAGTTGTTTTATCCATCTTTTCTTATGTCCACCTTTTTCTTGCTTTAACTTTACCTCTCTCTCTCTCTTTCCCTCTCTCCCCTCTGTGGGTGATGTTTTCCAAACTCTCTGGAAGATTGAAAGGTTAACAGGATACACATTTCTCTCACTAGGCAGCGACTAGACAGACTGCCCTTTACGCAGTCCGTCTGTTGTATGGGTGCAAATGGTAATGGCTGTATGAAAGGGGTGTTTTGGAAAACAACATGGGAAATAACAGAAGACTGAGAGATGCAAGAGGAACAGATCAAAAACAGATGTTAGGAAGCTGATGGTCTTTGGCCAAAAATGCTGACCTTGGGGTTTGGCTTGACCTTATCTCAAATGCTTACTATTATCTACTGTGTAGGCAATAGAGAAAGAACAAGGGACAGTGAGGGACAGAAGCAGAAAAAGAAAAGGGAGTTACACTGTGTTACATATTGAGATAAATGAATGTCAGAGAGTGCAATACTATGAATCTTAATAGCAATAAACACTAATTTTTAAAATAACTGTTCTGTTTTTTTTCAAGGATTCACTGGATAGTCTATAATACACCAGAAAAGAACTGAAAAAGCAGCTTTCAGCAAAACTGAAAATTGTCTCTGAGTTTTGGGTTCCTTAAAATAGCCACTAATAACAGGTTCAAACATGGGACATTTAGTTAACAAGATCCATCGGTAAACATATCCATTTTTTTATTTAGAGGTCAGACTAAAATGCAATGGGTCACCACTGATTATAGACAAGTTTATGCAATTTAAAATAGAGAGGTTTTAAATATGACTTCAAGTTGCTCCATTAAACAAAACAAAACAAAACAAAGTTTGTGGTATTACTTAACGATTTAAGTAAAAAATATACACTTCATGATGGAGCAGTTTATGAAAAAAAACTTCTTTAGTTCCAGCATTCCTGGGAACACGGTGTTCAAGCTGTACAAGGATGTCTTTCTATTACTGAACAAACAGTGATAGCAAGGTTAATTATGGAATTAAAGCTGCAGTCAACAATTTTAATAGCTGTTTTGAAAATGTAAAAAAAAAAATCTCACCAAACACAAAACACCCTTCTCTTAAGTGTTCTCTAAAAAGCCATGCCTGCAAAACATGCCAAAGCTAAAACACCTGAATGCTAGTGAAGGAAAAGTGACCGGTTGACCCTTGACTGATTGGATCTTAGTTTTTACTTCCTTTTGTTTTACGTCCTGTGGCAGCTACAAAGCTGCTGCAAAAATGTTTAAGCCTCTGTTAAAAAGAAAAGACAAATGAATGCTTCTGCAGTCAGTCGTATAGGCATTTGAATGCAATTGTATAGGTATTTGGTTTGTGTGTAGTAGAATAATTATGTTTAAAGCTGGTAAAGTACAGTATCACATAATACAAAATCTAAAAATATGGCCCCAGAAAAAAAAAGTTTATTCTTATTTTATGGTACCATCACAAGCAGTCACACCCTAGCTGAAATTGTTTTACTGGATGTTTTACTTGGTGGAAATATACATGCTAAATATGATGATGATACACAGGTGTTAGACAATGAAACTGAAACACCTGTCATTTTAGTGTGGGAGGTTTCATGGCTAAATCGGACCAGCCTGATGGCCAATCTTCATTAATTACACATTGCACCAGTAAGAGCAGAGTGTGAAGGTTCAATTAGCAGGGTAAGAGCACAG
>JAOVYV010000035.1:5939934-5949957 GCA_025674545.1 Hassar affinis | reverse complement strand
CCAAAGACATGCACGTTAGGTTGATTGGTGTCTCTAAAGTGGCCCTAGTGTGTGAGTGTGTGCGTGAGTGTGCCCTATGATGGATTGGCACCCTGTCTAGGGTTGTTCCTGCCTTGCGCCCTATGCTGCTGGCTAGGCACTGTCTCTCCCGTGACCCTGAAAAGGAATAAGCGGCCAAGAAAATGAATGAATGAATAAATGAACTTATCAGTTTTTGTTGGACAACTGATTGATTTGTGATGAAGCCTATTCAAGAAGATAAGTTTTCAACCAGAAAGAAAGAAGGTCTGGTGCTTTTTTTACTTTAAAAATAATTGATATCATGGTAAAAAAACAGCTAAAGACATTTTAGCTTTAAAAACTTCCTAGCTTTCCTCAAATCAGTCTCTTTGAAGAATAGCAGGGAGCAAATCCTTCAGACATTACTCTTTTTGCTCCCCTGTGTGTTCTCTGTCCTTTACATCTATCACATGCAATCCTGCTTACTCATTACCATAATGAGAAAAGTGTTCTCTTGAAGAAAGTGTTCTTCAAGCTTACAGTAAACCTCAAGGGGTTTGAATTGTGCTTAGCTAAAGGAAATTAAGGCTAGTTGCCACTCAGTTTAAAGTTAAAAACTTGTCTATTCCATATTTAATTGTAGGTTCAGACATATTGGTTTGGTGGTAAACAAGCAAGCAGTATAAACTGAGGATGCAGTCTCTTCCCTGTGCCAAAGTATGCATTTAATTACCTAAAATTATGTTGATTTTTAGCTGCCTTAGAAAAAGCAAATATTGCTGCCATTTACAACTTGAGTCTTTCTTAATGTCACCTTCTCCCACAGAGCAGGAGGTTGAGATACAAACAAATATTGACTAGGTCTTAGCAAAGGTCTCTTTGAAAGTGTTTTTAGCAGTGAGTGCAGGATGTATGGTTTAAAATTAATTCTCATGTAAATATGATTATTAACTTATTCTGAGAGGTAGAAATAGGCTAGTGTTTAATCAATCTTTCATCACTGTGTGAAATCTCTACCCTCAGAAATTCAAGACACCCTGGAGGAAGTTCTTCACCTCAATGCCTGTCTATGCAATCATTGTGGCCAATTTCTGCAGAAGCTGGACCTTCTACCTGCTGCTTATCAGCCAGCCGGCATACTTCGAAGAAGTGTTTGGCTTTGAGATCAGCAAGGTAAGAGCACACTCAGCTGCTGTAGTTTCTCACATTTTCACATGTATTTATGTGATGAGGAACCTCCAGCTTTGCCCTTTAATGCCTGTGTGTTTGTGGTCAAAATTAGTTAACAAAGCTGTGACCTTCAGCATTCCCAACGGTGTTAACTGATGTAATGAATTATTCATTAGTGTTTTGTCACTAAAGCCAGCATTTGCATCTCATTTATTTATTTTCACTTCTCCTATCTCTAGAAGAAAACACCTAAAGTGTGAACAGTAATTAATGTCATTACACTGATTTCTTGATGATATACTGGTGGTGATTCATTGCAGATTACAGCATTGGTTTTGATTTATGATACGTAAATTGTGTATAATTTAACTTGGATTGGTTATCCAAAGAAGGACACAAGGATTTCAAATAGGTTATCCATTTTTATTATACATACATGTAGCATGTTTTTATTATACATACATGTAGCATGTTTTTCATTATACATACATGTAACATACATTTTTGTGATTTTTGCTGATTCAATCCATATGTTCTGTTCAAACCAAAGGGACATTTGCCAAAATGGGACCAACTTGATGATTTTTAGGCTTTCTATAATGAATATTTATTTGAAATACTAGAAAAATCCTTAGGTATAGTTATATTACATTGAGTATATTCAGATAATTTGGATCAGAATTGGATCTGAAACAGATTTTAGTTACAGTCTTTCCCAAGCATATCAATGTATCTCCCTATTTCAAGTAATGTTGATTATTCTGCTAGAAATTGAGACAAAGCTGAGCTATATATGGAAATAGGACTTTCCTTAATTAGACATAACTGTTTTGTTTTTAAGGTTGGCATGCTGTCAGCCCTTCCTCATCTGGTGATGACCATCATCGTGCCCATCGGAGGGCAGATAGCAGATTTCCTGCGTAGTAAGAACCTCATGTCTACCACCAATGTCAGAAAGATCATGAATTGTGGAGGTGTGTATTATCACTACACTGTCCAAAATGTCCATGTAGGTTATTTGAGCTTCCCTTAGTACTATTATTAAAACTGATTTAAAAAGAAATGCTTATCAAATTGCATCAGATACGTGGCCTTATCTAAAATGTTAACAGAACTAGTCTTGTTAGGTCCTAAAAAAAAGGTTGCATGTTTTTCAACAGATTCAACAATTATGCAGGGAATGAGTCACTTCGCATTCTCTAATCACTTATTTGTGTGCATGGCTATTGTCTGGAAATAAAAACATGCCACCATATATAGATCTCAAAACCATCCACTGATGAAAACAATGAAATATTTCCATATTACTGAGTGTACTGAAATAAATTTTTACTTGGCAGTTTCACACGAGTCTGCATCACAGAATTACTGATATGTTAAAAATAGTATAATATTTAATTGTCTTGATTTTTTTTAAACAAACTCTTATTTCTAGGCTTTGGTATGGAGGCTACTCTGCTGCTAATAGTAGGATACTCTCACAGTAAAGGCGTGGCCATCTCATTCCTAGTGCTAGCTGTGGGCTTCAGTGGATTTGCTATATCAGGTGAGTCGGTTTTGACGTTATATACGGTAACATACTTGAATATACAAGTAGAACATCTAGTATACAGTAATGTTGCTCATACTTTATACAGAAAGGTTGAATATGACTTTGCTTGACAAGAAAAGGAAGACTGAAATCTATTTTTATGTGACATTTTAATAAAATAGCACACTTCACACTTTCTATGTAGTGTTCTATAGACAGATTGTACCACATTTTTTAAATAGAAATTGTAATTTACTGTATACCAAAACTGCAGGTGTAAATCAATTACCCAAGATGGTCTTCACAGTAAATTTGGTTTATAATAAATCAAGCAAACGAACAAAAAACATTCACCATAACTAGGGCTTCATTTCAGTTCAGTGTTCTCTCAGTGTTTTTTGGTCGGTTCTCTGCAGCTGGAGACGAGAGTGTATTTCTACTGCGCCCGTTAAATAATTCATCCTCTCTTTCCCCTGAGAGCTGCCTTACTGCCTGCGCAGGCAGACACAACCCACTGAGCGGGAGGTGGGGGAGCTCCACCGCTCTACAAGATGGCTGCATCTATTTTTAGTCAGATTTTCTAGCAGAATGTCAGAGATACTGAAAAAGACACACCCTAGAGTGGATGAGGGAAGAAATGCAGTATATTAATGCAGAATGCGGTTTCTGTAACTTCAGCGGCGTGAGTTGAGGACAGAATGACACTGATTATATAAATGACATTAATAACTTGCCGTAACCTTTCAGTCCTTTTCCAATTAGTTCTTCATGATGCCTTGAAATTAATCATTCACTGTGGTTGAAAATTAAATAAGCAAAGGAGTGTGACCCAGCAGTGTCCCCTGGTGTATTCCAAAAATCCACTATGCAGAAAAAAAACATGAATCATTTAGTCAGCCTTACTAGATACTGAATTATTGTAATAATCTTAATAAATCAAATATCTACTTATGTTATGAACTTAAAAAGACGTCATTCATGGGTAAGAATTGGCTGTCATATTTTCTCAAGACTAAAACTACTAATGAAAACTGTGCATTTCTACATAACCTGGCACATCCAGTCCAACTTGGAATAAATTACAAGAATGAAATAGAAAATACTGACAAGACACCTTCAGAGATTAAAAGAAGATGACAGAAGCTGGAAAACCATTTTTACAAGGGGTTATATTCATCTTTTTTTATTATTTGTACTGATCATAATTTCAAATGTTTACCTTACCTTCTCTTTAGGCTTTAATGTCAACCACTTAGACATTGCTCCACGCTATGCCAGTATACTAATGGGCATCTCAAATGGAGTGGGGACCCTGTCAGGCATGGTTTGCCCTCTGATTGTCGGTGCTATGACCAAAAATAAGGTAGGAACATCTTAAAAGTATATATGATGACAAAATATGTGGTCTGTGACCAGTAATGCATTTTCTTTCTTTCTTTCTTTCTTTCTTTCTTTCTTTCTTTCTTTCTTTCTTCTTTCTTTCTTTTTCTTTTTTTTTGCAAACTTATCACATCCTTTGTTTGTGTACAGGACATTGTTCTTGCTCATACAATTACAACAGTGATAAGTGATAACAGTCAGGTTTTGCTGAAAATAAAAGCGTATGCATCATCCCTCTGTTACCATTTTATGTGATGTTCAATGCCATATTAATGCAAAATCTAACACAGAGGTAGTGGAGACAGCAAAGTTTGTCTAAAATGTCCAGAATGGAGTTCAGCTATAGAGCACGTTTGCTCTGAGATACGGCTCATCTACGTACTGATTTATGAGATGACAAGCACAGTGATGTTGATGGCAGTATTAAAATGGATATTAAAGCTTTGGAAGCTGATCTGTTTAAGCAGAGTGTACAGAAGAGTAGTGAGAGAGCTGGACAGACTAAAGGGCTAAAGCAATGCTGCATCCCACTGGTGCTATTACACTATCAGCATTGTGAAAAATGTGAAGTAAAAATAGATGAATATGTTGATGAAAGTAGTTGTTGGTATAAATAGAATACTCATAAAATTCAACTCTATGATGGATTGGCGCCCTGTCTAGGGTTGTTCCTGCCTTGCGCCCTATGTGGCCAGCTAGGCACCGGCTCCCCCGTGACCCTGAAAAGGAATAAGCGGCCAAGAAGATGAATGATGAATTCAACTCAGAATTTCCTTCCAAAATAAAACTCAACATCGACATCACTGAAGATCACATGTTAATTATAAAAATTTATATGAATATTAATAAAGTTGTTGAGGGTGTATTTCTGTCCTTAAGGTGGCGAAAGTCTAAGCTGGCAATAAAATATTTCTGTAGATCTGTCAGATCTGTGATTTGAACTACATAATAATTAACGTCTCCACTATTATTGATGAAAATGTGTATACCCTGTTTCAAGATGAGGAGTAAAATCAGTATCTTCTCTCCTCTACAGTCCAGAGAAGAGTGGCAGTATGTGTTCCTGATTGCCTCCCTGGTACATTACGGTGGTGTGGTCTTCTATGGCCTCTTTGCATCGGGAGAGAAACAGCCGTGGGCTGATCCGGAGCAGACCAGCGAAGAGAAATGTGGCTTCATTGATGAGGACGAGCTGGCTGAGGAGACCGGAGACATCACACAAAACTACGGAGCTCTGGGAGCCCCTGCCAAGACGTACGGCGCCACCTCACAGATGAATGGAGGATGGCCTGATGGATGGGAGAAAAGAGAAGAATATGTACAAGAGGGAGCAGAAGAGGGAGGGTATGGATACAGGCAGGGGAGAGAGTACTCCTAGACAACACACACACACACAGCCACACAGACAAAGCACATAAATCCAATCACATGCACACCTCCACATAGTAGACGTATTTTGTAGTGATTGTGAGTTCTAAAAAAAAGTGCAAAATTAATTATAAAGATATAAAATAATACACATTGTTGTATGTTTGCACAAAGGAAAATAATCAAATATAAAATAATTCAAGCTGTTAAAATAGATTTAAAAAAATAATATATATATAATATATATATATAAAACTAAAATTATAGAAAGATAATAGTAATACATATCAAATTGGCAGATTGTAACTGTAAATTGTCTATGTAAACAAAAAAAGAAAAACAAGTAAATATATTTCAAGTGCAATCTTGTGTAATGTTGTGAAAATAATATTTGCACCTCAACATTCTATAGGGTTAGTTTAGTTGCAGGTGTTGAGAACCACCACACCTCATAATGGCTCGAATAAGAAATGCACATAGAGCCAAACCAGCGACAGAAATCCCTGTAACCTGAACAAATGTACTGTTTTTTTTCTCTGTTTCTTTTGCTGATTGCACTTCGAGAATCATACTGTGTCACCGCACAAAACCATGAGCCTGTTTTGTCCATGATGTGTTACTCTTTCATTGTAGATAGAGTTGTTTTCTGTGACACTTAAAAGGATTTGGGTCACTGTAATTAAGAGCACAGCGTTAAAACAAAAGAAACATAGACGTAAAAAACAATCATTATGTTTTTCCCTGGTCTGGGACAATTTTTCTTAGGTCTAAGAGAATTTTGTAGATACTCGGTGTATTAGAGAGGTTTGTCAATTGGGAGCAAAAAAGAAGAAAAAAGAGGAGGTTTACCAGAGTGGTATAGTTGGCTACAAAGGCATTATCCATTGACTAGTTTGACTATCCAGTGATAGCCGAGCCATCCACTGCCAGGAGCGCACAAGCACACAATTAATCATGATTTTATTGCATAAGATTATGGCTTATCTAAATTTAGAGAAATAGTAGCCATATATGCCAATATATGTCTATTTGGTCATAGATATAGAAATTCCTACAAATTTCCTAAAATAATGATAATTGGTATATGGTCAAGTCAGCATCACACGTTACACTCTCTACCAGTTAACTGAAGTTAATGCTACCCTCCAAGCACATATAGCTGGGCTATAATGTTGCACATGCTGCAATCTTGCGCCTTGCTCTTAGATTGCCAGCCTCCATGAGACTCAGATAGGGATTAGTGATGACTAATGACACAACCAATGAGAGGACAAAACTGAAAGAAGATCAATTAAAGCACAGATTGGAAAAAAAAAAGAAAAGCACAGAAAGTCCAAAAGACCCAATCCTTAAGAAGTACCTTCTGTTTTTTGGATTCCTAGAGTCAACACCATGCCATCTTGATGTCCGTGAATTGTAGTTATGCATGGAGAAGAACACTGTTTTTAGCTGTACTTCTTTTTTAAAACCACCTCCTTCTTTCTCCGTTACGTTACTAATGGGTTGATTTCTTTGCACAGTTAACCAAAGGTAATGTGTAGAGTCGGGTTTTAATGGGGTTGGGTGTAAGATTTGGGGGGGAATCCCATAAAGTAAAGACTAAAATGACAGCTACCTGCTTTATAATCAGGCTCCTACAGCCAGAGCAGGTTCTAAACATATTTAATGTACAAAGCAATAAATCCATGGTAACAGTTAATGATTATCCAGTATGAACAAAAAAATATGTATGTAACACATTAGCACATTTAACTGTAGTGACTTTTGGTTCAAGCTGTGTTTTTGTGATGACAATTTAAAAAGAAGATCAAATATAAACTTATTGTTAAAACATGTATAAAAAAAGATATAAATAGATTTAGCAGGAGTCCAGTGCAATCCTCTTTGATGATTTGATAAGGAGTGTTTGTGCTGGACCCACTCACCAGAAGAGAATGATTCTTACGTGCCACCTGCACCTAGTTCCTGCGTGAAACTCTCACTATGGTTCTCAGTCCTGTGGGTGGACACACTTCTGTAGTTGTTCTGTGTGGTTGCCAGTGGTTGCATTTTTGCAAGTATGTTGTTGTCAGATGTTGCCCTACCTCCCTCCCTTCCCAATCCCTCCTTGCCTTTATTTGACTTTCCTCTTGTTTTTGGTCTGTGTTTTGTCAGTGGCTTGAGACCTTATCCTCTTAACCTACTTCCTCTCGTAAAACCCACTACTGCTGCAATACTTAACAACGAAAAGGTTGTTTGTAAAGGTATTCAGAAATGCACAAATATTACAGTTATTAGCAAAGGCATTATGGTACCATATTCCTGTTTTGTGCCTCAGAGTAAAGTGTGGCTTCTTTTGCTGTGTTACCTGTAAATTGAAAGGTTTGTTGATGTCAAAATGAAATGCTCTATATATCCTTTTTATATAAAACCATGACAAAATTTTATACCAGTGTCTGCTTTTAATTTCCAGTCATTCTTTCTTCTATATGCAAAAAAACACTAGGGACAACACTACATTCATTCATTAACTCATTCTTCTATCTTCAGTAATTGCTTTATCTTGGGCATGTTCATGGATGTGGAGCCTTTGCTAAGATCACTAGACATGAGCAGAGACACTTCTTAATGGGACTCACATTCACACATTCACTCCTAGAGGCAGTGTAGAGTAGCCTATCCGCCCACTGGTGTGTTTTTGGGAAGTAGGAGGAAACTGGACATCCCAGAGGAAACCCATGGAACATGCTATTTAAACCCAATAGCTCTTAAATAAAAACATCAATGGTTTGCATACATGCATGCTATCGATGAGCCATTGTGTATAAATAGTAAACCTCTGAGCTCATCTGTGTTGAGATCAATAGAAGAGTCCCTGGAGCTCTACAGGCCTACTGACCTCTCTAACCTATTAATGGTGACAGCAAAAAGGAATTGCAATCTATTTGAAGGATGTGTTCACACCGTCCTTTCATCAGAACCCTGTTCTGTGGCTGACTGCATCCGAATAGCTGAAGTATTCCCCAAATTCTAAATATGGTTAAATCTGACATAGAACAGACCTTTTAGTTTTGCTATGTGCATGTGAGATGCAAACACATTTTAGAGCCCTGGTCATGTCTCATTTTACACAGGCAAGGAAGTGCAGGGAATATGAGAGGAAGTAGGTGTCTTGTCCCTCCAAGAACCTTTACCGAGCCCACCGGTGTCAGACCAGTCTGGCGCCAAAGGTGACAGGCTAGCCAGTGTCCAATTATACATGTTCACTTTATTACATTGTGTGAGTGAGTCACTAATTGGATACCTTTCCCCAAGTTGATTGATTTACAAGAGCTGCAGAAAGACATTCCTGCTTAATTGAGCTTAACTGACAACTCATCAATTGTACGTGATGACATAATGAACCAAGGGCGTAGAATTGGGCAGGGACTCTCGGGGACATGTCCCTACCAACATCCAGTGATACTGAATTGTCCCCAGCAATAATTCTGATCAAAAATTAGAATGCAACGGTCCATCAGTGTCGATGTATAAAGTACACAAACTTAACGGATCTCGTTCTTTATGTTAGTCCCGCCTCCCTAACACACATCTCCAACACGATTGGCTTTGCCTTTTCTTCCTAACGTGTGAGAGGCTGGCTGTGAGAAGCGCGAGCTCTCAACTGGATCTGCACTTAGTGTGACTGAGCGACAATCCGGACAGCTGTGAGTTTATAAACCGCATCTCATACAAGTGACAATGCATTTTATTTCTAAAGGAGGTACGATTCCAGAGGGCTATTATAGGGAACTAGGGGCAACCATAAAAGCTATTGTGCGCATGCGTACATGCATGTGTGTACGTGTATGTGTGTGTGTTTGACAATTAGTCTAATTTGGCGGTGTGCCAAAAAAAAAAGGTGGACATTGGGAGCTACTTTACAATAAGTCAAAGTGTAAGTCAAATCAAAAACAGTTTTCAGATGCTAATGTGTAGAGTCAACAATCACTGTAATAATAATACTCAAAACCATAAGTGTTTTTGCTCGGTGTTAATGAACCATGAGTCAATGTGTTATTTTGTTAGGTGACAGAAACAACCTGACCGTGTAGTAGCTCCAACACGAGCAAGAGAGGCAGGTGGAAAGGCAGGGTGACAGCTAAAGGCCATTAATGACTTGGTGATGTGATGGTAGTGAGATTCAGCAATGTAACAAATGTAAGGCGGATGTACATTGGTTTGTCAATGAGACAATGAGTGTTTAAAATGAGAGCTTTGCATGCACCAGTGTGTAATGTTAATTACCACATTCTTGAATTCAGTATCACCCAAAAACCTAAATGTCAATCCCTGAATATAGTGGGTGTTTCAATAATGAATGTTACATCATGAAGTACAGAAAGATAACTGTGATGTTGTTGTTGGTTAACATAATCAATACAGGGGTTAAACAATGAAACTGAAACACCTGTCATTTTAGACCACAATAATTTATTAGTATGGTGTACCTTTTGTGGCCAGTACAGCATCAATTCATCTTGAGAATGACATCTACAAGTCCTGCACAGTGGTCAGAGGGATTTTAAGCCATTCTTCTTGCAGGATAGTGGCCA
>JAOVYV010000035.1:5859763-5873526 GCA_025674545.1 Hassar affinis | reverse complement strand
GAAATTTCCCAGGTCGCCCCACCTGGGGATCGAACCCGGGTCCTTCTTGCTGTGAGGCGACAGCACTATCCACTGCGTCACCGTGCCGCCCATCTGAATATCATTCCCTCACTTATCATCATGCATAGATTTACACATGCAGACAACCATGTCACCCAGATGACATAACCTTAAGAGACCTTGACTTGCAAAAGAATTACTTGTGAGCATTTCTGCTTAAGAGACTAAATTAAATAAAGAGAAATTTTAAAACACTGATTCAAGCATTATTCAATTGTGTATTATATATTTGTGTTTTTAGTCTCCTAAGTGGTTCTATGTAACAGAAATTTATATCAAAACTGGTTCCAAGTAGAACCTACCTGGAAGACTACAACAACCACTAATTTTCCAATGAACCCTTGATGAATCCCTTTTCTAAGACAAAAGATGCTTCTGACCTCGAGCTCTGGGGTGCTTTATTTGGGGTGCTTTATTTGTGTAGTGCCAGAAAGTACTGCTATGAAAATGACATTTGTATTAGTGTTTGCATTTGTAGCTGTGCACCTCTTTTGCTCTCCTTTACCTTAAGTTTGAATCTATTTATGTCCTTCTGTCTGCTTTATTTCCACAGCTTATATACTCGCTGTGCAAAATCCATAAGTCTAATTATCCTCCTTTCTTTTGTCTCTTTTTAAGACTCATCTATCAATCTGCTTCATGAGTCATCGACCATTCTGACAGCTCAACACAAGCTAAATCCTATTTATTTTGTGTTTATTATGCATATAACACTTTTAAAACTAGTAGTATTAAAACTACCAGATCCAAATCAATCACCTTCACTGGAAGGAGTCATACACAGCACCCAAACACAACCTTTGTGGAAGTGTTCATAAATGCTCTGGAAATACTGTTTCTAGGAATCAAGTTAAATGTGCAGTAGATGAGCAGTGTAGTATAATCCATGAGCCATGACCTCAGGAAAAAAAGTGTTCTGTAGCTGAGAAACCTCCTGTGGAAAGCTGCCAGAAAATGGTCAGAGCATCTCCAAAACAGCAGGTCTTGTGGGGTGTTCCCTGTATGCAGTGGTTAGTACCTACTTATCTCCATGCTGGCCCCTGTCCACCACTGAAAGCACCTACAACAGGCACATGAGCGTCAGAACTGGAGCATAGAGCAGTGGAAAAAGATGGCCTTGTTTTCTTTTACATCATGAGGACGTCCAAGTGTGTGCGCATGACTTATCTGGGGAAAAGATGGCACCGGGGTGGACTATGGGAAGAAGGCAAGTCAGCAGAAGCAGCATGATGCTCTGGGCAATGTTCTGCTGGGAAACTTTGGATGTTACTTTGGCATGCAACGCCTATCGAAATATTGTTGCAAACCAAGCACACCCCTCCATGGCAAAAGTATTCCATAATGGAAGTGACCTCATTCAGCAGGATAATATGTCCTGCCATGCTGCAAAAATTGTAGATGAATGATTTGACAAACAGAGTTCAAGGTGTTGACTTGGCCTCCAAATTTCCCAGATCTCAATCCAATTGAGCATCAGGGGGATGTGGTGGACAAGTGTCAGGGCCACGGAGACACCAGCTCGCAACTTACAGGACATAAAGGATCTGCTGCTAATGTCTTGGTGACAGATAACACAGCACACCTTCAGAGGTCTTTTGGAGTCCATGTCTCTATGGGTTAGAGCTGTTTTGGTGGTGCAAGGAGGACCTACACAATATTAGGCAGGTGGTTTTAATGTTATGGCTGATTGGTATCTATTGTATGTTATAGAATTAACTTATTACTGTTAATTTTGAAACCAGGCTTCTTTTTTTGCACAAAAGTACTATATAACAAAATCAAGAACATTCTGGAATGTTGTAAATAAGTACAACTATACAGCATCCCTAATTATTGTGTAGTTTTCTCAATATGTCTAATTATAAAGCACTTCAAACTTTATTTTATTTGCTCAAGAAGTTATGATGGGTCAGTCTTAGTGTTTATACCTTTCATTCTCATAAAACTGAACGAACAAGTACAAGCCCATCTTTCGTTTATTTGAAATTGCATGAATTTTTCATGAGAACATATTGGTGTGAATGCTTCTTAAATGTTAAATCAAGCAAAAACTCCCCCTGCACCCTGGTTCAAGTTCCTCTACCACATATACATTAGTTGGATTCCCAGCCTCAGTGCAGAATGAGTGATGTGGGGGCAGATAATGTAGAAAGAAATGGATCATTTTAGACAGCAGTGAATGCAGTTAACTCTGCTGTGGGCTTTGAATGACTGCAATTAGACCGCTTTGTTAGACTGCAGCCCATCTTTGTAAGTTACAGGCAGTTTCTCCTAAACACAGCAAGCCACTTCTGGGCAGCTGACACAGGAAGGCAACCAGCCGGGGAGTTGTTATGGCAACCATCTCGTTGCCAAACAGACTGTGTCGAAATTGGACAAGTGTGAGCGCACGATCAATACCACCCTCTCACTTCCCATATGACAGTTCAGAGCCAGGCAGTGCAGGGAGAGAAATGCCATAGTACTACACAAGTGCATCACATTACTACATGTTGGTAGTGTGAGCATGTGAGGCCAGGTACACAAACATATGCCCAGTGCTGTTTTTGTAGCTGCTAATCCTCTGTAGCTTGTTTATTCGCTAGAGGATAGCAGTATGTGTCTAAGTATTGTGAATACAGATCATCACCCAATATTGTAAATGTAAAACTAATTACTGAACAATTCAATGTCACAGGTTTAAGTTCATGGTGGTTGCAACCAAATCTGAGATCTAGCTTATTCATATATTGCAAATTTGCCAAATGCTTGTATACACCTGATCCTCACACCCATAAAGACTGGACAGTCAGGTGTCCTCCAGCCTTAATCTGAGCACTGGCATTCTGCAAGGCTGTGTGTTAAGTCCATTGATGTCCCACAACTGTGGGCTGCTGCGTATATCCAACATCGCCATCAAGTTTGCAGATAGCACCACAGTGGTCAGCCACATCAGAGACTATGATGAATCAGCCTACTGGGAGGAGATCCAGCACAATGGGAAATATGGTGTTCCTCCAACAGGTTGTTCAGGTTCCCTGAACATGACCAAAGAGCTCATTGTGGACTTGCAGAAATCCAAGAGCTGCACACACTCTTCCACCCACGTTAATGGTACCAAGGTAGAGCATGTCTTCTATTTCAGGTTTTTGGGTATCAACACCCTGGACATCAACACCTCCTGTCTGGTTCAGAAGGTGCAGCAGCATCTTTACTTCTTGAGGAGATTGAAGCAATTCTCACAAAATTTTACTGCTGCACCATCAATAATGCAAAAGCATAATAACTGTGGGACAGTGTGGTACAGCAGCTCCACTGTGGATAACAGGATGGCCCTAGGTAAGGTGGTGAATTCAGATTATTTTCCCAATTAAAAAAAAAAACTCTCATTACTTTCCGGACAGACCTCGTGAACATGGATCTACCCCCAATTGCTGTCTACGACGACATCCATGATTTCAACTCGTGCTCTTCTAGCTGAATGAGCAAAAAAAAAAAAAAAAAAACTCACAACCATGCTCCATAACCTAGTAGAAAGCCCTCCCAGAAGAGTGGAGGTTATTTTAACAGCAAAGAGGAGACTATATCTAGAATAGGATGCTCAACAAGCAAATATGGCTGAGAAGGTCAGCTATCCACAAACATTTAGCCATTCAGTCTCTTACACTACACAAGACCTTGGAAAATTTCATACAATTTGGCATTCTTGAAAGAAATATTTACAGCCCATAAAGTTTTAATCCCTAAGAAGGTCAGAGCAGATGAAACTTTATAATGAAAGGTGTTATACCTTTAAAGTAATATTTCATATATCAATTTCCTTGCACAGGAATAACCAGTGATTTTATAAATAATCTAAACAGTCTTTACACTGGAAAGGAATGAAAAACTTGTTAATACATTTTCTTATTCATTTCCATGATATGCTATGTATGCTCTGTATGTATAACAGTACTGTGAGGTGATGTAGTGTTGCTGCTCTCAGTGTCCAGACAGATTTTTTTTCCAGTTTCATCCTACCTCCCAAAAACATATTTTTAGCTGTCTCTGTAACTGTAAATTGTGTGTGAATGTGTGTCCATGCATGGTGCCCAGTAATAGACTGGCATCACATCTGGAGTCTATCCCTGCCAAAAACCTAGTGTGTCTGGGATAGGTTCCTGATCCGCAGTGACCCTAACCTGGCACTAAAGTGGTTAATGAAGATGGATGGATGGATGAATAATTAAAAGAATAAAAGGGAGACAGAGTTTCCTCACCAGCTAAACCCCAATTTAACCCCAGAGTACATCTATACAATAAACTAATACAAGCTTCTATTGGACATCATTCATTTTCAGCCTGTTAGAAAGGCAAATGTGAAAAATACACACACAGAAAATCTAAAAGAAAGAATATTAACAAATAAAACTACAGACATTTCAGCTCTTTTATTTCAATAACAGTGTTAGGAGTGTTAAAAACTTCAAAAGAAAAACATTGCTCCTTCTCACACAACCTTTCATGTATAATAAATATCTTTTCTTAAAAAATATGTACATTTACGTAACCATACTTTGACCTGATGGCTATTACTTTCAGTAACGATCTGTTTTACAGTGTGCAGGGGTTTTTCTCCTGTTTCTTATACTTGGGTAAAATGGTACAATTTCAAGCTTAAAAAAGGCCACATGTCCTGTCAGAAAAATGTGACTAATCTCATTATTGAAACTTCATGTATGCTGTCAGCTTTAGTCAACACCTCTTAAAATCCAAAGGCCATAAGAGAAGGAATAAACTAGTAATGCATTTGGCTAACTCTCTAAAGGCTCTAAAACAGTAAAGCAGCTAAACAAAACTTGCACTGTTGCAATTGCGTTGACCCAAAATTAATCCAAGTGGTGTAGTGGAACATAAGATTAGTGAAAAATAACACTGTACAAAAAGTAAAGCAGCATGCTTAAATACGCACAATTTAAAGTTGTGTAAGAATACTTGGAAAGGAAAACTTAGCGCACCCGTTATAACAGTCTATGGGGAGTTCATGAATACATTATGCCTGTACTGTCTGAGTGTATGTGGGTTGCTTAACCATGAATACCCAAAGCTGTTCATTATGTTCACGCATTGATAGGACAAACAGAAAATCGGGACACTCCACCAAGTACTAGAGCAACCGGACTAACTAGCACTTTATACATGTCACAGCTAAATATTCTAAATATTCTCTTCTATAGTTCTATTATCAAAATGCATAGTTTTATGGGCATTGTGCTAAACACCCATATTCATCATAAGTCATGCAATGTTCAGCTAAATATATGACAGGATTATATACAGTGATCTAACAATCTTTACTGTATCTTTCTTTTTCCAATCACATACTCGCTAGAACAAGCCGAACATTGCAAGGTGGTCTTTTTGTACCCTCCTTTCCCACCCTATTGCGCTGGTGTTTGTCAGCTAGATTTCCGATTCAAAGTGCCTGTGTATAGGTCCAAACCGAAAAGAATCACACACACATACATATAACAACACTTACAATCCCAATAATCTGAATATCCCTTTGGGTCAGTCTCAAACCTTTTTAAAGCTTAAATAGTGGAGTGTATTGTCCATCAGTTCTCCAACCTGGTAGATGTCAGTCTTTCATTCTGAAAGTCTTTACGTGAGAGCAGCGTATTCCTGGGGCTAGTCCGCTATAGCAGAAAGTAGTGCCATGAGTCCAACACCACAAAAGATCAACAGGATCTGTAGTAAAGAATGTCTGAGGAGATCAGAGCAAATGGTTTGTTATATAGGTTATCTCTAGCCTGATTTCATTTCATATCTTTAAACACACTATAACAATATGATAAAAATACACATCATGTTGTGTGTAGACAAACACTGGAAACTAGACTTAATGATAATGCAATATTTTTAAGTATGAGTCTCTGTAGAATTAAAATCTTCATTGTGAAGTGACCCAGATGGGTCTAATACCTGAAGTTGGTCTCTTCCAGAAGATCAGGCACCACATTGACCAATGCGATGTAGAGAAAACCTCCAGAGCTGAAAGGCAGGATCCAGGCTGTGGCATTTTCTTCAGGAGAGAAGAACAAGAAATAATATACATAAGGCCACCACAGTGTCGCACTTTTGAACAGGGATGCACCAATCTGATACTGATAGACACTGACTCAAATAACTGGACTGGGTATTAGTGACAATGAGGCTGGGTCAATTTATATTATTGAATTCTGTGCTATTCTATGTGTGCACACTACATCAGGCATTAGCAGTGTGCTGGTAGACCTGTACATTTTGATGAAAGGAGAGCCAACATAGCACAGAGGGGAAAAACAAAGGGTCATCAGTTTGGAGGCATTATACGCTTGCTGTACCTCATTACATAACTTGGCAACAAAACAATGCCGTAAATCCCCTAAATCAATGCATATGATTTGATAAGCATTATGATGCATATTATCTGAGCTTCGAGCGTTTGTTTGCAATGCCTTTCAAGCTTCCGAGTTCTGCCGATAAAACATGATTCAAGGCAGGTTTACGATTATTTATTATTTTTAAAAATAAATACCAGTTCAGTAAATTTATATTCATGTATTTGTTACATTTTGTTTTTTTTAAGTAGCAGGCATTTCCTTTTACTTTTTACTTTCTTGTAGACCAGATATTCAGCTCACAGAACAAAAAAAAGCCATGTTCATTAACAAGAGCTTAGCCTTAATGATGTTAGTGGTGCTGCACGATGTGGTCAACAGTAACTGCTTAACCCTGCTCAGGGTCGTAATTGGTAATACATAATTGGTACACATTTTGACAAATAGAACCAAATGAGGTGGTTAAAGAATTCCTTCAGCAATGGGAGGCAGTAAAATAAAATTAAAAAAAAAAAGGAAAAAAAGAAAATAAAGAAAAAAACAAACTCTAAAACAAAAAAATAATCTATTTATCTATTAAATGTGACCCACTGTAGCTTCTGCAGCTGATTTTCTTAATATCTTAGCTTATGAAAACCATATATCACAACACCATGCCTTATTTAAATTAAATAATAAATGCTGCGTGTAGACCATTATTCTATTATGTGCATCGTGTGGTGTCTCACCTGCGCCTTGCTGTGATTGAGCAGAAAGAGCAAAACAAGCTCCCAGAACTCCACCCAGTGCCGTGGATAACTGCATGCGTGCTGCACTCCAGCGATCAAAGCCAGCACGCAGCAGAATAGCAAAATCTCCCACCTTTACACACAAACAAAGAGCTTCACTATATAGCACTTCAGTGTATTAAAACTGACACTACCATTATTTAATAATGTCTATAACAGGCATCACAAGTCAGCCTTTGCCTTAAAAGCTAGTCCTCACATGCCCATGAAAATTTTCAAACAAAGACTCTCAAGTGCCTAATCATTCAATTAATATTGAATCGTTTTAATGAAGTGCGCTGCCACAAAGAATCATGGTGTGGTGCTGCTACGATTCTGAGCACTAGGCCCTGCATTTCAAGTGCACTTAACATCAAAAGAGAGATAGAACAAGAGAGAGACAGAACGAGAGAGAGAGAGACTCACCTCATGGGGGATCTCATGCAGTAGGATTGCAAAGGTTGTCAGGAAGCCAACCTGTCAGAAAAGAGAAATAAAATCAGCTCTGATCGACATTAAAACTCATGAAGGATGACATGCATTGACAAATCTCAGCCCACTGGTCAGTCTGTAGCCAAAAAAACATTCCTGAACATTTTCTGCAGTGTAGCAGGGTGCATTATCCTGCTGAAAGAAGCCACAGTCATTAGGGAATCCCCTTGACATGAAAGGGTGTGCTTGGCCTGCAACAATGTTTTGGTATGTGGTGCATGTCGGTGTAACATCCACTTGAAAGCCAGGACCCCAGGTTTATCAGCAGAGCATTGCCTTCTTCCCATAGCACATCCTGGTGCCATCTTTTCAGCTGACACACACACACACACACACACACACACACACACACACACACACACAAACACACCAGCCGTCCACATGATGCAAAAGAAAACGTGATTCATCAGACCAGGCCACTTTTTCCATTGCTACATGGTTCAGTTATGATGCTCATGTGCCCGGTTGTCGGTGCTTTCGGTGGTGTACAGGGGTCAGTATAGAAGGTTTGACTGCTCTGCAGCTACACAGCCCCATCCACAGCAAGCTGTGATACACTGTGTGTTCTGACACTTTTCTATCATAACTTTTTCAGCAATCTGCACTACAGTATCTCTTCTATGGGATCAGACCAGAAAAGCTAACCTTCACTAAACACTATATACTGGGAACACCCCACAAGACTTGCTGTTTTGGAGATGCTCTGACCCAGTCGTCTACTGGCTTCTGTCAAAGTCACTCAGAGCCGCACAGTTGCCCAGTTTCCTTCTTCCAGCACATCAACTTCAAGAACTGACTGTTCACTTGCTGCCTAATATATCCTACCCCCTGACAGTTGCCACTGTAATGAGAGAATCAATGTTATTTACTTTGCCTAGACATGGTTTTAATGTTATGGCTGATTGGCGTAAATACAATAACAACAACAACAACAATAGTAACAATAATAATACAAATAAACAAAAGAAGGGTGGGGCATTAATTCATTATGGGGCTTAAATAACTAATGATTAATAATAATTCTGGAGACAACTGTATCATCAACCGAAAGCCTAAATTGTATTCAGCAAAACCTGAAATAGACATAAATTTTCATTACAAATTTTCTCTTGACTGTCCACTACACAAAATATAAATATGTGTGGGTCTCTGAGAGGAAATAAACTGCATGTCACACTCTCAAACTCCCACAGCACACAAGCTGTGAGCCTTATGGTTCTCCACCTGGACATTTCTTACATGCAGCTATCCTATTAATACTACACAAGCAACATCCTATTAATACTACACAACCGACATCCTCTACTCTACCGATCTCCTATACTCTAATCTTCATGTACCTGATCTGAGGAAGATTAACAAAAGTAGTATACATCTGTCAGACATCTGTACGGATACAAGGGAGAATGAAGCTCTTAGCAGGCTAAAGCACTAGGCGCATGGAAGGGGGTCCATAGGAATGCAGCTTAAACAGTAAGGTTCATGTTCTTTGGAAGAGGTGGGATCTGGCCTTTGCACTTCCACATGGATATTGAGCCAGGACAGACATAGGACACGTGGAAGTAGCCAAGTTAAACTGGGAAACAAGGGAACGCCTCTTTCAGTATGTGATGGGTCATAGACTAAACCCAGTATGACTGTCCTTTCATACTCAATTTATCAAAGGATCAAAGTCCATGTTTCTGTTTCTAAACTATAGCAGGTCATTTACTGTTCATATTATCAAGCATGTCAACATCTAAAAAGTGCTGCAACATGTCAATCCTGATAACGTACAAATGGCTTAATAATGCAGCAGATATTAGCACTAGTGGAATCTCAAGAAACACTGTAATGTGATTTATTAATTAGAGAGGACCTAATGTCTTCAAACTGCTCACAGGAGGTATTAATGAGTCCAAATGGGCATTAGTGTCACACTAATCTCTCAGCTCTCCTACCTTCCTGCTGACTAGGAAGCTCCCTGCCACTGCCAGGCCATGGGTGAAGTTATCGATGCAGTTGGCCAGAAGGTTCAGATAGCCACTCGTCTGGAAAAGTAAATGAATTCATTAAATAAAACAGAAATGCTTTGAAAATTGATTGACAGCAAAGCTATTAGAAGTAAACAAGAAAAATATCTTACAGATTTACATTTAATGTAAATTAAAATAAACTAGTGAAACAAAATATTAGAATAAAACTTATATTTGAACAAAGTTTTAGTTCATAAAGTTAGTCATTTATAGTTGATTGCCACTTTAGCACATATTCGGTTACATTCATGTTAGTAACAGAAACGAATCTTTGCTATAGAGGGTGTAATTATTTGTGCTTTATATAAAGTGTTTCACATTTCTTTGGCTTAGAAAGTCCAAGATCTTTTTGGATTACATCTTTCCAAAATGGTATTTTGTGAAGGAAGTGTAACATTTGTGCATTTTAGCCTCCAAAAAAAGGAATATTGCTTTTCAGTCTTGCACAAAATTCATGTGAATATCCTTTAATCCCCTCCCGAATGTCCCAAGAGTACAGATTTGACACTGTGTGTCTCCACTAACCACAAGCTGCAACTAACCTTTATCTTCTCTCGTCCAGGCTGTGAGCTGATGTCAGTCGTTGGCTTGGAGTTGGAATTGTTGTTGGAGTAGATGCCATTTCTTTTTGAAGCTGTAAAACTTTCCGGCTGGTGATCTGCTGACGAGGACTAAAAAGGAGGGGAAGAAAAGAAAGACAGACATATTTACGAGAATAAAACAGAATTTTCTGGAATTCAGTATGAATGGCTGATGTGAATTTGCTGTGGATGGCTAAATGCAATGCAATCCGAAGTCAAAATAATGGAAAGTCTCAATAAAAAATAAAAAAAGGCAATTTGGTAATCTTCTTGTCCCCCAGAAATGGAATGGAAATGTAGAGCTGAAGACGTTAAATAAAAAGATAAAAAGATCGCATTAGGAGTCATGGCATAAATCCAGATCATCCCAAAGACTTCACAAACTGTGACGATGAAGTGAGAAACCTCCATGACAGAGCTGTTGAAATTTTAAATCATGAGAACCAAAAGAAGCCAAAATGACATCTGTTTGCCTCTACTTATGAGATCATGCACTGCTGAAATGCAGAAATGAGCATTTGAGAAATCACACTGGCACTTTAGTGAATTTTATAGGATCCTAGCCTCGGCCTGAGGGTATATTCTGTGTCAAATGAAGAAGGGAAAAAAACAGGTCAGTTAAGTTCAAAGTGGTAATTTACTATTTTTAAGTAGACACAAAAAGAAAGCTAGGTTTCGTTTTAAATAGCATTTTAGAGAAGCTTCCTCTGAAGGCTCAGGCCATGCACTGTTCCCTTTTTTATCTACAAAAGATACAAAAGAGGTCACTTAATTATGCCTGAATGTTGTCAGTCTGGAACCAGGCAACTGAGATTTGCCTGTAAACACTGACGTGTTCAGTCTGAGAATTTTAGAGGCTCCTGGAATTTTCAACTCAGTGGAACAGCAAAATTAGAGGTTTCCTCTCTGGTGGGATTTTGCTCTCTCTTGCCTGTGGTTGCTGAGCTGCTCTACTGACTTTAGACGGCTTTTGAGTCTGCTGGTACAGGACTGGCTGCAGCTGCTTCCTGTTGAACCCTATTTATAACCAACTTCACAGCCTTGCCTGTCAATCCACCTCACAGGTCTTGTCTGGGCACAGAGCACCACATGACTTTCAGCTCTCAAACAGCAAAATAAAACAAAAGGAGCACAGAAATGATCAAAGAAGAAGCATCCAGGGAGAAGACTGCTTTTTTGGTGAAATGCTCTGAATCCACTTTTCATCCTAGATGTGATAAAGCCTCGCATCCTCATTCTGCCCCGACAGCCGATGCAAATCCAGCATAATAAGGCAGCCAAAAAAGTACATTAAACACAGAAAGGAGTAAGGGAGAGAAGATGCATGAACATCAGCAAAGCAGAAGGAACACATATTAAAGAGCATGGGAGAGTAATAGAATGATCCTGAAGATTTGTTAATGAAATGAATAATCAAATGTAACTCAGTGTTTGTAGAACAGTCAGACAACAATGAGCAAAAAAGCACCCGTTTCTTTTCAGGATCTATTTTCTTCACTGACATACAGGACACATAAAACAGTGTAGGTATTGACCTGGGCCTGATGCAATGCTCTGAAAGTAAACCACCAAAAAAACAGGGACTCTCAGTAGCCTCTAAACACTGTTGGAAGTTTGTCTAGAATTAAAAATGGTACATCAACAGATATACACATGTTTCAGACATACAGCACATCCTTCAAGAGCTACACACAATCACTTGCAGTGTTAATTAATTATCCAACTCCACTGGCCGTCTATCCAACTCCACAGGATTCATGACATTCACACAGAGGTATTAAAATGGATGTATTTCTCTGCATAACTGTTGATATCTGAACTCATTCAAAAGATTCTCCTGAACTTGAAGTATTCAAATAACTATTCAAAACAGGCTTCAACATGATTCTTTTGAAATACATTTCTTGATGCCTCAAAGACCATTTTACAACAGTTTTGGAAAAAATGACCTGGCTTACAAGCTAATTGCTTTTACAGAAGAGCATCTGCAGTTTACTTGAGTTTCATTCTCACTGAGATTAACCCCCAAACTATGTGAGGCTTATGTCTTGTTATTGTAGCTTAGGAATAGAGCTGGTCAGCACAGTTAACAGTTATGCACTATTTATAAAAATCTTTTCAGACTTATTTACATGTAGGCTACAGCATAAGTGGATGTTGATGAAGTCAGTTATATCCCAAAGTTCTCACAAAGGTGTACCATTTACAACTGGGATATCTGACTGCACTGGACTGAACCAGAAGCAGAAAAGCCCAGGGGTCATGGAAACAATGCAACCAAAATCCACTGCCTGTCCAGTCATGATTAGCAACCAGTGATGTGGAATGACATTCAGGGGCGTCACCCCTGGGGCCTTTGAAACTTGAATCAAAATAGAGTGGATGAGCAATGATTATTTTGTAATGGTAGCTGGAAAAAGACTGCATTACATCCTTCCTTCTCTATATACTCAGGTGATGTTTCTAATCAAGCAAACAGAATTGTGCGAGTGTATTCTGGAGGTAAAAAAAGGGCGAAATTATGAACAAGAATCTTTGAAATTGAAAGTGACCTGCTGGGTTTCCGGCCCTGATGTGAAGAAGGCTTTGTATTACATCTGGTTAAATTAGATAGACATGGCAAGAAAAACAGAGGCTAATATTACAACTGAAAGAATCCACTCAGCTCTTCAGCGAATATCAAGAGAGGGTGGAGGCAGTTCTACGTGAGCAAAAAGTGGGCAAAAGTTATTATAGGATAGCACATTCAGAAAGGGAGTTGCCATCTTTAAAACTGAGAACTTTCTGAATGGGTGAATTATTCTGAACCTTAAAAAAACCATGGAATTCCTCTTCAGCACTAGACTAACTGAAGTGAATATACCACACATTGCTTTAACATATGCGCCTACTAAGGCAGTCCTGTAAACACACCATGGAAAGCTGATTAGCAGATATCATGCATCGGCATGCACTGACATGGTGCCACCGTGAGGCTCAGAAATATGTTGCACAATGGTAAATTCAACATCATAATGCAAGAATGAACACAGATTTAAAACCAAGACAAGACAACAAAAGCAGACATGTACTAGAGAACAGATGAGCTATATGAAATATTTGATCGACTGGCTGTGTGCTGCTTGACAAAGTGGAGTTGTTTATTTTCCAATAACAGCATTTCCCCAAAGTATTTAACCTCTTACACTCCAGTGACATTTTTTTATTAATTAAAGAATGCCAAATCATACGTCTTAACAGTTTATAGCTACATTTAATACTACAGATTTAAAACTTACAATTAATTTAGTTCCTGTTATCAGTTACATTTGAGCAGCTATTCCAGCTGTTCTCTCATCAGTCACTTTTTTTCTCCTTTTGCTATTCACACGACTAAAAAAGCACCTTGTCATGTACAGGGGTTAGACAAGAAACAATAATTTATTAGTACGGTGTAGGGCCTCCTTTTGCGGCCAATACAGCGTCAATTCATCTTGGGAATGACATCTACAAGTCCTGCACAGTGGT
>JAOVYV010000035.1:5738291-5749371 GCA_025674545.1 Hassar affinis | reverse complement strand
TCCGTTTGAACATTAAATATCTTGTCTTTGTAGTGTATTCAATTGAATATGGGTTGAAAAGGATTTGCAAATCATTGAATTCTGTTTTCATTTTTGTTTTACACAACAAGGGGCTGTTTGGCTGCTTTAAGCTACTAAGCTGGGAACTCATTTATCTCTTATCTAATCTTTATTTCATCGATCAGTTAGCAGCTTACAGTATCTGAGGTGCCTTTTCACTTAGTTCTCCAACATGTAAGGTAGATTTCTTTTTCAACATTGTCATCCTCTGCTGAAATCCATGCTGATGTTCTCTGCTTGCTGTTAACACAGGCATGGAGCGCTGGCGATCTAAAATTAGCCTCAGAATGAGACAGCTTGGAAAACAAAAATTGGCTGCAATTACTGCTGAATTCCTTATTGAGTCATGTTTTGACTTCCCCTGCGCCAGGAAAATATGAAAATATCGTTTAGAGAGAGGGAGAGAGTGGAAAAGCAGTGAGAGAACTGGCGAGTTATGAATAGTGAAAAAAATAAAAGCAAGATTGGAAGTAAGTAAAACACATACACACACACACACACACACACACACACACAAAGAGAGAAAGAGAGAGGGAGAGAGAGGGGCCTGGAAATAAAAAGATTTTTTTTCAGTTTTTTTATTGCAGCAAAGCAGAGAGTTATGAGGCTGTTTGCAGTAAAGCTGAGAATCAAGTTGACTCATTATATTGTAACTTAATTGGACCATATGCTGGCTTCTTTTATAAGTTCACATTCTAAGCAAATCAGATCTTTGAAAGCTGGAAGAAAGTGCTGGAAACTTTCTTCATTGTATTTTTTTTTCCATTTGGACTATGTAGTAGTGGGTTTGCTGATCTCTGTCACCTTTAACAGTCTTTTTCCAGTCATTTTCCAGTACTGACATGCTTTTCTGCTCACCGTGGTAAAAGTTACTTGAGTTACCATAGGCCAAACCAGTCTGGCCATTCACCTCTGACCTCTCTCATCAATGAGGCAATTCCACCCATAGAACTGCTGCTCACTGGAACAAGCTTTTTCTTGACTTGCTTGCTTGTTTATTCATTCATTCATTCATTCATTCATCTATCCATCTATCTATCCATCTATCTATCTATCTATCTATCTATTAATTAATTACATTAACCGAAGCTCTTGACCCATATCTGCATGATTTTATTCATTGAGCTGCTGCCAGATGAGTGGCTAATTGGATAATGGATATTAGGTATACGCAATATGAAGTCAAAAATGCAAAGCCATCTGCACTATACTGTGTGCTATTTCCTCTGCCATGTACATGACTGCACCATCATAAAGTACAATATCATAAATTGATGTTTCTGGTATATATCCCTGATCATGTTCAGATCGATCCCAATGGGAAAAATAGTTTTAGAAAGCTCCCTGAGGTGTAGGAATGGTGGCTTTTAACACTACAACATTTTTAACACTACAACATTTCTTCAAAGGTGTGAAAATTGGATGAGTCACAAAAACATGACAAATCCTACTTTATAAAACACATTTCATAGCCCAGCAGTCCAATCAGATATGTTCAGTCAAACATTACAAATAAATCTTTCTTTCTGCTCTCTTTATCATAACCATGTCTTGTTTGCCGGGAGAGGAAGTATGGCCTGTTTTAATATGGAAAAATACGGTGCGGTGCTCCAGTGGAGATGAGCTTCCAATTGGCCCCTTTCTAATTACAAGGAAAGAAATCGTTACTTTAATTTTCTGTGCCTTGAACATCCTAATGTAAGAGGGTTAATCAAGACGTATCCTATCCTGCACTTAACACCTTTAATAAGAGAAGGATTTAGAAGCAGAAGGTAATTCTGATGTGTGTGTGAGTGTGTTTCTTGGTACTAACCTTCTAACATCTTCTAAAAGCAACACATATGAGATTCTGTGCATTTTATAAGACAGGTTGTGTTCAAGCAGAAGACATGCGTATGTATAATATACAGTATAATGCATTATAAAGGCTGTTATATCCATTTCTTCTTCTTCTTACATTTCTTCCCACCAATCTTTGCTCAACAATATCATAAACTTAAACTTCACCAGTTCACACGACACTTGCTTTGGTTGTAGCTCCACATGTCTGGTACAGAATACAAGGTTTGTGTCCCTATGTGGCACATTTCCCTCAGTACTCGCTGAATTGAAGTAGACTCAAAGCACAATTTTTTGGGCAATACCTTGAAAACCATTTTGCCAAGTTGGCATCTAGGAGGCGTGTCACTCTAGTTCATTATGATTCATTTGTGGAATTGTTCCAGTGAATTATTAGCCAATATCTTGCAATCAAACTTCATGAAATTCCTGTATACCTGTATACTCCTGTATACTTCTGTATCACTACCATATTCTATAGACACATGCCAAATTTTGTGAAATTTTGTCCATGGAGTGCTCCACAACTGACATTTCTTTTCACTTCATTCATACTCTTTCTCTGATTTGTGTTTTGCTCGTCTAGTTACATTTGTATTTATCATCATGATATGAGTTTCCATGATATTTCTACTAGAAACATGAACAAAGGTTTCAGTAGCTATGCTTTTCTTCATCCTCACGTACACATATATTAATATACAGTATACCACGTCATCTTTCTGATATTCAGCAACCTTATATCACATTTTTCTGTACATATTTATTATTCAGCCTTTGTGCACTATATCAGGAATAGGAAGCAGGTTCAAATTTAGCCCTTAAGACACAGCTAAGGAGGAAGACTTAGCTTACAAAGGACAAAACCACATTCTCTTCTGGGCTGCATCATAAATCATGGGTTATTTTTCATATGAAATATTCCAGGAATTCAAGTAGGTGGGAGATTACCCTAAGTTAATGTTTAAAGATAAGAATAGCAATAAACTACTTATCACTAGAATCAGTACACTGTATTTAAATGTCACATCAGTGAACATGCTGAGGTTCATACACGCTGCCATCATTCAGGAGATTTATAGCCGGTTTATTTCTTTTGCGCAGCAGAACCAAAAGACGGCAAAAGTGATATTTAGATGTCATAAATCATTCAGAATGAAATTCTTTATATTTGAGGGAATGCAAATGATTACATCTGGGCTTACAGCCTTTATGTTTTGTAATGTTTGCTTGAGACATTCAAATTTCCAGTGTAGGTTTACTGAAATGAAAAGCTTACTTGCACAATTTCAGCAAACAAATTGAATAAAAACGGATAGATGTGAGATTTAAAATCTGATAAACTGCAATGAATAATAACACATCAGCTGTAATAGACAGACAGACAGACATAATACAGACAGGCACATTAGAATGAAAGACATACTGTAGTATATTAAATAAAACTAGTATCAATGGAAAACACTGATGTTAATAAACATGACATTATGCATGTGAAGTATTGTCATTTATATGGCATATAATCTCACTGTCCACTCTACACCTACCCATTCATGCAATTATCCAATTATCTAAACTGGACAAGTCTAGAAAAAACATCTTGTGGTCTTTTTCCAATGATCTGCCCAGTTTTGGTGAACATCTGCTCTGCTGGAGCCTTAGATTCCTCTTCTTGGCTGACAGGATTGGAACCTGATGCCATCTGTTGCTGTTATAGTCACATCCGCCTCAAGATTTGACGCATTGTGCATTCTGAAATGCTTTTTTTTCCCCTGCTCACCACGGTTATATTGGTTATTTGAGTTACCGTAGTCTTCCTGTCAGCTCCTCTGACCTCGTACTATGTGTATTTTGGTTTTTCGCACCATTCTGTGTCAGCACTGTAGACTAGCTGTGTATGAAAATCCCAGGAGATATGCACTTTTTGAAATCTTCAACAACGATACCATGGTTAAAGTCACCAGGATCACATTTCCCCCCATGTTGTTCCCAGATACACTGTATCTGCATGATATAATGCATTGCTCTGCGGCCATGTGACTGGCTGATTGGATAATTACATGAAGGAGTACGTAAGTGTACAGGTGTTCCTAGGAAAGTGGTTTTCAAGGGTAGAATCAGAATCAAGTATTCAACACATAGAGAACAGATAAGCATATCACATTAAAGTGAAAGTCAGACATTTTTGTCACTTGTGCTTGCACACAGTGAAATTGGACCTCCGCATTTAACCCATCCGTGCCGTGAGACACACTAGTAAACAGAACTAGGGGGCAGTGAACACACATGCCTGGAGCGGTGGGCAGCCTGGGGAGCCAATGGGGGTTAGGTGCCTTGCTCAAGGGCACTTCAGCCAAGGCCTGTCAGTCATGGGAATCGAACCCAGGACCTTCCGATCACGGGGCAGACACCCTAACCACAAGACCAAGACTGCTCCAAAACTCTCTCTAACCGGGAATCGAATGCGGGCCATGGCGGTGAGAGCGCCGAATCCTAACCACTAGACCACCAGAAATAAATCATAAATCAGTGCACATGATATGGTAAAACTTAAAATATGTTTTCAGTCTTGACTTTTGTACGTCTGTCAGTCCTGACTTTTATGTCTGCTTGTGTGATGTTTATGAATGCTTATGTATAAGCTCTTCAATAAAAACCACTGCATCAAGCCAATTATTTCAGCTATTTATGAATATCTATACCATTCTGGTGTCATGGCTCTACACGGTGGTATCAACTCATGGGTTCCTGGTTTGATCCTGTGCTCGGGTTATTCTCTGCACTGTTACTAATTGTCTGTACACTTCCCTGGTGGTGCTATATTATTACAGAATTGAAAAAAGCAGCCTTTATGATAGATGACACTTCCTAGAATAAGACTGGAATAAGAGGTGTGATTATATGGAACTGTTATAAAGGTGGAGAACTTACAGGCTAAAGATTTGCTGCATAGCAGGGAAGGGATGGAGAGGTGGTGGAGAGGCGGCCATCACCGTCCTTAGTAGATTAAGTAGAGAAATGGGCATTGATGGGAAGCTAATTAATATATCTTTATATATATAGATATCTTTATATCACTGACCTTGAAGGACTCACTGCATTTAGGTGTCATGTATTTCTATGAACAATATCAGCACTTTCAGCCTGTATATGAAATATTTTTTCTACTAAATGTGCATCTAGACCCCAAAGTTGCGTCTCATGAGATTCTTAACTGTCCTTGTCCATATCAACTGTCCTTTTCTGATCATCTCTTGTATGTGCTCCCTTGCAGGATGTCTTCTCCATCGGAATTAAAGGCACAGTTGAACTGAACTCCCCATGCAAACGACCCACGATGACTAAGCTGTTACAGAGAACAGAGATCCGAGGAACCAAAAAAAAACCTGACCCAGAGAGACCACTGCTGGATGGTAGAGGATAGTGGGGGACACTGCTTGCTTTCCCACCACCTGTAAGACAGGAAGTCCATCTTCATGCCAGGCGTCAGTCACTGTTTAAATCCTGTCCCTGATGAATGCCTTAAAGACACAACTCACTACATCTCTGCGCAGAGGGATACACAGTAGGAGTCTTCTCAAAAAAAAAAAAAAGCTTGATTTTTTTTGACATTTTTTTCACTTGTGAACATGTGTCTTGTATAAAACAGATGTGGATATTTTAATATAATAGAGAACTATTTGTTTGGTTGTAATGTGGACACTGGTTTCCATTAGGTGGGATTGGTAATAGAATCACACAGCAAAGTAAATCAGGCTCTGCTCCTTGTCTTAAGTGTGTAGTTTTTAAGCTCCTTCTGTTTCAGCCAAAACTGTACTCTGAAATGGCCTGGTGTTAGCTTGGAGTTTATCCCAGGGCTGTTCGTTAGCAGTGTATTCATGCAGCAAGAAAAAAAAACAACAAAAAAGAAAAAACAAAAGACCACCACTCCCCTTGTCATTGGATTCAGTAGTCACGCCACTACAAGCAGAGCAAGAGCTAGCATCCCAACAGCTATAAATTCTTAGCAGATGTGTATTTTGTATTTAACAAAGTGCTGTAAGATCCAGTCACGAACATGCAAGTGTTTAGAGTACATCAGTATGTAAAATATTTCTAGCACACAATTCACATAAAGCAAAAAAACAAGCAAGGAGCTACAAGATCTCCTGACGAATGAATACTGGTTATAACATGAAGGCTTTTACTGCCAGGTGTGATGTTTGGCTTCATGTCTATGAGTTCATTCTTGGATTTATGCCAAACACTCAGATGGCAGGTTCAGCCTGCTGGTAACTGCCGTGCTCTATATGTGCATAAGCAACAAATATTGCTTCCATGCTGTCACAAGGGAAAGCTACAGAGTCTGAGGTTTACAAATTATGAATCAGAAGGTTTTAAACTTGTGGCCTGGCAACAGTTCAACACAAAGTGCAGTATACTGACACTGCGCCTCATTTATCAAGCTGGATATGAACTAATTTATTTGTAAATTGTTTTATGAAAATGCAGTTAGAAAAACGTTTCAATCCTACAAAAGCTCGTAACTGTAAATTTATCTAAAAGGAAACTCACTAATGGGAACCTCAGAACCGGTGTGTAACTGTACACTGTATATGAATTACACTATAAGGGATAAATTGCCCACAAACTGGATCAAAATTCGAAAAAAATCAGAATGGGTCTATGGTAGCCAACACACCGTCAGCATAGTTGAGCTGGATTACTGGAAAAAATTAGCACATGCCATGCTAGGAGCTTTGCTTAATCATCTGTGCCGTGAACAAGCTTGGTAATTGGCGGCTGATTAGCATGGCCTACGCATGTAAGTAGAAGGAAAATCAGAGTTACTAAAATTTTTTAAATCTGGCAGGACGTTTTAATACGGATTAGTCTACAAAATGTACATTTACTCCCGATTCTGCTTAAAAGAATTGATGAATGAGGTCTGATCTGTACATTGTTGCCAGGACCATTTAATATTTCATTATAATACATGACAGCTGTTTATGTTGATTTAAAGGGATACTCCAGAGCTTTTTAGAATAATCTTACCCATCTACCATGTCTGATTACCACAGATAAAATTTTGATTCGCTGAGGAAGAGCAGAAAACTTGCTTGTCTAAGGACAGTCAATAAGTCTTACGTCCATCAATAGACATTTATGTGAAACACATAGAACATTACTAATTGTTTTTTCTGTGAAGAGTCCATATGGCCCCTTTTTCAGACGGTAGAATCACAGAAGCGTTGAGAAAACAAAAATAACTGAAGGATTTCTGTAATGCTTTACTGTTTAAAAGTTGGATATGGCATTTGAATGCTAGCTTGACCTCAGCACTCAGAGCAGTAGCAGCTAGCATGAGGTGGTTTAGTTCTGCGAGCACTGAGACACGACAGCCTGCTCACACAGAGGCTATATTTTCAAGTTAATTTTCCCAAAAGTATGATTGATTACTCACAACCAACACCTTTTATTCTTGAAAGAGACCATGATCTCAGGCTGGTTGACCTTGTGCTCTCTATTAAAAAGATGATTTAAACAGTATAGTTGGATAAAAGTAAATAATAATTAGTCTGCTAAGACTTTCTTCCATGGCTGTTTTATCCTTATTGGATAGTAACAGTTAGATCTTTAATCTCAAGTTATACAGTCACATACACTGAAGTACCAGAAAAACTGGTATACCAATTAATACTTAGTACGTCCCCACAGGAACGTTGCACAGTCCTCACGCGGATGTTTGTTGAGGCCCCAGCACTGAATTCCGATGTTCCTTGAGGCAGTGCTGCACGCCTATCTCGTGAATCGATTCTTGCCAGCCGACGCTGGTCACGCACACCCAAGAGTCTTTTTACGGCCACGCTGCTGTCATAAGTCCGAGGTTTTGCCGGAATTCTTGTAGACACGGTACACCCTTGAAATGCTCATACATGAAAATCCAAACTTTGCTTCTACCTCTGTAATGACCCATGCTATGAACCATCTCAAGAGCTCCAACTATAAAACTGTGTTAAAAATTCACAAAATTGTGATAAATTTTCATCGTGGAAACAACTTTAGAAGCTTCCATAGATGTCTATCACTTTATATACACACTGGCGGATGCAAGCAATGATGTGTATAGGTGGCGTTGCTATGTATTTTATATAGGTTTGTATAGTGCCAGTTTTTCTGGTACTTCATTGTACTTTAAATGCTTATTGATGGAATTCAGCAGCTGCTCTTAAACCTCCATTAGAAATTAGTTATAAATAGTTTTTTTCTCATCTTTTTTGTCTGTGGCAGTCACACATATGTAGTAGTATATGGAGTATTCCTTTAATGCCACGAATTCAGTAAACTGACCTATAGTTAAAGCCACAAAGGGCAAAAGTATGCTTCAGTTAATACTACAATACCACATTTACCAATTTGATTTGACAAATTGTTTCCTTGTGACAAACTGAACAGCACAAGCCAATGGAATTACATTCCCTGCAGTTATTACGCTTGTCTTGAAACGCTGAGCTTCAACTTTCTGCCTGCTCCAACAGACATTTAGGCGCTTTAAAATGCAAAGATAAATTCTGTTAAAGTGATTGGATCAGCCGTCGCTGCCGGTCCATGCTTTGCACCGCCTCTTCTTTATTGTTGTTATCTACTGAGCCGTCCACCTCGTTCCTTAAAGTAAAGGGAGATACAAGCTGAGTGCATGAGGCAGAGGAATCAAGGGCAAAACCCTTCTGAAGTATTTAGTGTCAATTTAAACAGGCGCTTGTACCGCCTTATACTCGAGGGTGTGCCCTCATGTAGAAGGTACCGGATTACAGTATCACACAGTGACAGTACAACAATATCACCCCCTGAAACATACAAACACACTCGCACAGGCTGGCAAAGCATTTTCTGAAGGCGAAAGTAGGCAGTCAAAAGCTGTTTGTTAATATTTTCAAAGCCCACAGTTCTCTCTCTCACACACACATACTCCCTGTGTCTCTCTCTTTCTCTCTTCTTTGCTTTGAATCTGACACATTCAGCCATGCATGCATGAACTTATGCACACTATCTCACATTCCCAATTCTCTCCTGATTTCCATCTAGTCCTCCCTCGCAGTTTTTCTTTCCCTCGCACCCTCTGTATTTCTCAGCTAAAACCCTACCTGATGGATTCTGCTCAGAATATATAAACCTGTGGGAGATGTGTGAAATATCTGAAATATTAGAATTTAGAGTTATATCCAAATGGACGGAGCGGCTGCTTTCTTTTCATGAAAATGCATTCAATTTCTCCGTATGCAAAGCACTTATGGAGGTGTATTATCTATTTTTTTAAATCTAGCCTTGCCTCTTATATAACCAAAGTTGAATTCAGATCCGTTCTATGTTTGGGATTTTTTTTTTTTGTTATTTTAGAGATACAGATTTAGTGAGGATAGATACATATTGAACGCAGCATATTTACATAAGCAGATGTCTATTTTAAGAACTCACATCTACTTTTTTGACTGTTAGGCATCTTCAGCCCTAAGAACCCATATTTCCTTGATATTCTCGTCTTTACACTTTGTGCTCCTAAAAGCGCCTAGAATGCTACTGCTACCACCCGAGACAGCCCCTCCCCCCCTGTGTTTGTCCCCTTTTGATAGCTGACTGGGCTCTTTGCCAAGTTGTCAGCCAGAACTTTCCATCCACCTGATCCAAAATGCGTGAGCGGATCAGCGCTGGAGAGCTTAAACGCAGGAGTTTGTATCATGTCACACATTGTAGAGCTGCACATGAACAGAACCGTGTAAATAAGTTTCCTCAGGAGTGGATGGAATGGGAGCATCAGGAAAGAGGTCAAGTGTTGGAGCATACTGCCAGGTGTGGTGGAGATCTTGTTGAGGCTGGAGGGCCAATCACAGGGCTACGTGTTGCGTCACATGATTTAGACCTGCGTGTGACCTAACCTTGTAAATATGTGCTAGCAAGATAATGATGTCATCATGGCACGTCGCTCTGGGCTCCCTGCTGCGGCGATAGCGACAAGCTCCTTACCAACCCACGATGCAATGCGCATCACTCTCATTGTACATTCAGTCAACAGCCAAGAATTACTAGTGAACCATGAAGCATACGTGTCACCCCGGACGCTCGGCCAGCGCGGATCGGTTCGAGTAGTTTATAGAGTCAGAGTGGCTTGAAGAATGAGGGGAATTTCTTAACACAAATTACACAGCACATTTTGATATCATCGCCCGGTGTTCAGATATAGCTTTACTTCTTCAAATGATGTACGAATCTGTTACTTCTGCAGAGTTATATTGTCCAATAAAACTTAAATGAGGTGAAGAGATTTTTAAAAGCTTGTACAGATGATACAACACACAAATCCAGCACCATAGCGTTCTGCATTCAGATATCTCTCACCAGAGCTTAGAGTTCCTCTGGATTAAAAAAAAAGCGATATTCCAGTGACATTATAACTGTAAAATTCTGCACAGAACCTTTACATTTGTCCCACAGAGACAAGCCAAAGAATTCAAAGAGGATTTAAGATTTTTTCCCCCAACAAAGACAGCACATAACTGCACTATTATACTGCAACAAAACTTTTAGTAGTGAAATTATTCACTACAAATGAGTGAAATGAGTTCACTATACAATGTTAATATACCATCAAATGTACAATATGGTCCAAAAGTCCAACTCTGAAATGTCTTCATCTCTCTCTTCCTATCAGTAGTGTTATACAGGATCAGGTCTGAACGTGGTGAGCTGCAGAGGGGTGCCAGATGGGTTACAGGAACATCTCACAAATTCTCTATCTACTTTATAATTTTACAATGAAATATGCTTTCATCAAGTTAAAAAGCGATACAGGTTTAAAAATAGCAGATGTTATTAAAATGAAGTCACACTTTATAGCCATCCTCTTGCTCCCAATTAATGAGTCATTAGAACTCTATCTGCTATATACTGCACAAGTATGTGTTTATGCGCAGAATAGCTGCAGAGAAATCTAGCAAAATAGACACACTTCTGGTAAGACGATGATCTACGTCATACAAGGGAATCCCTCTACAAGGGAATTTAATGAGAAAGGACAGGCTATTGTCAAAAAGAATAAAAAAAAATCCCCAAATTTCATTTGCGTTATCATGTATGTACAGGGGTTAGACAATGAAACTGAAACACCTGTCATTTTAGACCACAATAATTTATTAGTATGGTGTAG
>JAOVYV010000035.1:5709894-5722861 GCA_025674545.1 Hassar affinis | reverse complement strand
CCTACACCATACTAATAAATTATTGTGGTCTAAAATGACAGTTGTTTCAGTTTCATTGTCTAACCCCTGTATATACATATACACACACCCACACATACATATACTTATAGATACAGAGCATCACACTGCCTCCCCCTGGCTTGCCTTCTTTCCATAGTGTATCCTGGAGCCATCTTTTCCCCAGGTTAGTGACGAACACACCCCTAGCTCTACACATGATGTAAAAGAAAATGTGATTCATCAGACCAGGTGCTCATGTGCCCATTGTAGGTGCTGTCAGTGGCGTACAGGGGTCACTATGATACACTGTGTTCTGACACCTTTCTGTCAGTGGTTTTAATGTTAAGGCTGATGTATATAAAATTGATAGAGGTTGCAAAAATTCATTACATTACATAAAGTTTTAGGTTTTTAGCTGGGGAAGCAGAGTGCTTCTGAAGCTGTAGTAAAGCCAGCGGATATTTATAAATTACTATGTATATGATGTCTGTCTGGAAAGTAATGAGAATGAGCTTCCCATTCTCTGTAGGGCTTAATGCATGGTGATGATGGTTCAAGGTCAGTTGGATAAATGGTAAGACCCATTTCAGTTGCATTCTAGCCTTGACAGTACCCAGATGCTTGTTTTTGTGAAGCCCTGCTGAAGTGCTTTGCCACTGGTTCAATGCAAGCGAGTTTGGAGCAACGGCATGTGATCACATTCTGCATGAAGATCAGAAAAGGTGCATCAGAAACTCTTGCAAGACCTTGTATATTTACTAAAATGATGTGGGAATGTTTTTATTTGGGTTACTTTCTAACCTTGTCTTGGCCTTGTCTACCTGCAAAGATCAAGTTGAAGTGTGAAGCGTGATATTCTCACAGTTTAATCATGTTTTGGATAGGTATGTACAGAGTGAAATGGACAGAAGCCTTATCAGTTCATTTTGTAATCAGTTTTGTAATCAATGTACGTGATGCTCAGTGCTCAGTGCACCCTAAGCAAGTGAAAATACTGTATCTTGAATAGGGTTAGGGTTAGGGTCAAATTTGACTAGCATTTCCTATTATAAGATTAGAATAAACCAAATAGAAGATTACCAAACATACCCATTATGGCCAAAATTTTGTGGACAGCTCACCATAATACCCATATTTGCTTGCTGAACATCTTGTTCCAGATGTTCCATGTGTTCAGTTTCAAATTTGACTATATTCAAGGTATTATCACTTGCTAAGATGACATTTTTGCAGTGAACCTGCGCTGTCACATCATAATTCCACACAGAGAAGAACACTGAACAGATGACAGCAGAAAAAAAGGTTTAAATAGACAAAAATACATTATAACAAAAGATTTAGTGGACAAAACAGAACTGAATGAAGTAACCATCGATAACTGCTACATTGATTTTAGCGTTAACAGACGTCATGCAATGGGAATATACAAAGAATGTTGAGACAAAGCCTGATGTGGATAATGCAGATAATTAAAGTAAACTCATTTCCCTTTTTCCCCCCATTCTTACAATCCTGTTAAATGCAGCAGTAGTATTGTATAAGTGGATCATCTTTCAGTGGGACTGGTTATGAAATTTAAATGTGATTTTGTCCCTTTACACTTTTGGGGGATTTTAAAATGCTAGAAACTCTGCTTCAGGTACATGCAAAAGAGTAAAACATATTTCAGTTGAGGAAATTCAGTCATGCTCAGACTTACAAATGGGGACAAATTAAAGGAAAAAAACTATGTAAAATGATGATGTGATGAGTGTGAAGGCCATAGCATATGATTTACATCATGCTTATTTTCACCAAACTATTCAGTGAGCCCTCATGCACTGTGGATATGTACATGATGCTTTTCTGTAAGGGGACAAATTGAGGAAAACCATATCTGTAAAATAAATAATATAACAGAGCCACTGTTTTTTTCCTTAACTTGTCCCCTTGTCTATATTGTAAAAAGTGTCCAAATTTTACCATGTGAAATGTTCTCCCAGTCTGTCACACATAGATTCCACCAATCTGTTTCTCTGCCTTAATTTTTTTTCCCAGCAATATCAGCTTTCCTCAGTGCAGAGGAAGTGGAATATCACACATTTTCACTATTGGTCAGAGAGTTCAAAGTGCTGCAAGTGGTGGACTATTTCATCTAATCCAGCTGCTTTCCTTCACCTGTACCGTCTCTATACTGCCTGTTACTTATAATATTCATGAATCCAAAAGCAATTGATTTGTGATGATAAAGTGGGTTTGTGCTATTTAGGGAAGCAGGCCAGAAAAAAAAGGAGAGAATTGAGTCAATAAGGTCTAACAGGACCAATGCAATTGAACGAAACTGTCTAGCAGACAGAATAATACATTATCCGAGTCTAAAGTTTCTTCTTAAAGCTCACTCAATACATTTTCAAAACTTCTCTGATATTACTGGCCTAGCAGAGCATTGCAGATTTCCTACTTTGGCAAAAAATAGCATGGAGCTATTAATTTAACATTTATCTCCACATCATTTGTCTGAAAATTGATAGAATAGAATAATCAAGTGCTGAAACCTACTTTAAAGGTCAAAATAAGATCATACAACGGTTCATGAATGTCTTTAGATTTGTTCTTTTTTCCTTCATCAGCTCTAATAATGTCTTATAATGTTCTATTAAAGTAGAGACACAACAGGTCTGGTTCTGGCTAGGTTACTTTCTTATGAAAACATGTCAAGTGGCATTTCTTTTCTGTTTATACCACAGCAGTTTGTCAATGATTTGAATTTTTCATTTTAAATCTGTGACACATACGCACTAAGGACACATTTTATTCATTTTCAGGTACCTCCACGAGAGTCCACAAGAGTTGGTTCCTGGTATCACTTCTTATTATCTAATAAACATTCCCTCATTCTCTCACCAGCCTTCTTCTGGTTTCCTTTCTCCTTTAAACTTAAGAAGACCAGCCCTGAAAACTTACTGTTTGTTAAAAACCATTGGCACCAGAGACCCCTTCCATACGTGTTAAATAAACCTCTCATTATGGAAAGCCTCACCATGTCCAAGATGATATGTTTTCAGCAGAAATTATTTGGAGCATCCGTCATTCATGCCCATGTGAATGAATCGTTACAATAGAAATAATAGTCAGTTAGTCAGTCAGTATCTGTACCGCTTATTCCCAGTTACGGGGTCACGTGAACATGGGGAGAACATGCAAACTCCACACAGAAATGTCCCAGGTTGCCCCACCCGGGGATCGAACCCGGGTCCTTCTTGCTGTGAGGCGACAGCGCTATCCACTGCGCCACTGTGCCGCTCCATAGAAATAATAATCGACTGCAAGGAGTGCATCAGATTTGATCATTCATCAGCACTGTAGTACACATAGTAAAACAGTGTCTGTAATGTGTTATACATTCCTTTTAAAATGTTATAAATGTATTCATATTAGATATGGCTTTCACAGAAAACATTGTCATTTTCTTTTCTGCAGTACTGTGTATCTGCATGTTGCTAATAAATAGTCACAATTGAGTATTCACTTTACACTCCTGAAAAGTCTATTTGTTTCTCTATCTTTGTTTCTTGTCTATTTTCTGCTCATTTGTGCTTAGATGATGGATGAGAGCTTTGCTAGAAAAACTCTCTCATGACATTTTCCTTTTTTTAAATGTATTATTTTTTTTATAATGGCATTATGATGAATGGGTACACTTAAGTATATTAGTCATCCATCAGCATTAGACATCTGTTTATAGACAATCAGCATCTGCTTACGTTGTGACAAACAAACACTGTATGCAGATTTAATCTTATTCAGTGGTAAATTCATAGGATCATGAATAAAGATCCGATGCGACATTCAAAATAAAAGTGCCAGAGTGAGTCAGCGGATAGTTCTGAAACTCGGTCAGAGAGCTGAAAGGGGGGAAAAAAAGGCAGTTTTATACTTTTACACCTTCGGTTTGCTGTAGAGAGGTGAGAGGCATCAGGAACAGCTGAGCCAGCTGAACTGACAGCAGCTTTGCAAGTGGCAAAGTTAACGCCTAAACACGGCACCTTTCCTACAAGAGAAAAAAGGACAGATTCTTGTGCAGAAAAGACCTGCCAATAACATTTACATCTACATTTACTCTTTTGGAAGACGCTTTTATTCAAAGGAACTTAAAAGTGAGGAACAATACCCAAAATTCAGATAAGGTATAAGGTAGATAAGGTAAAAAAGCATAGAGTATATGTAAGTTATGTGTATTATGGTGTTAGAGATGTTAGAACAGGAGGTGCTCTTGGAAGAGATGAGTCTTCAAGAGATTCCTGAAGATGGAGATGGCTGATAGAATCTGGTAGCTTGTTCCATCATTCAGGAACAACAAAAGAGAACATTCTGGACTAAGATTACCTTGTATGTAGGGATGCCAATGCCAGACAACATTCTCTGGAAGAATGCAGAGGCTGAGAAGAAGGAGAAGCCTGCATGATTGAGCTCAAGGAGATGGGTGCAAACCCAGAAGTCACTCTGCAGTCAACCATCAGTGACTTGAATTTGATTTGGGTGGCCATAGATGGCCAGTGGAAGTCGATCAGTAGCAGAGTGGTGTGCCCTTTTAGGTTGATCAAAACCCAGATGTGCCACTTGATTCTGGACTAACTGTAAGCACTGTGCATGTTGGGAGATCTGCTAGAAGGACATTGCAGTAGTTGAGGCAAGCCATGTCCATGTTACATTCCTTACATTGTACTGTGTAAACCAGGATGACTAGGAGAGAGATGCAACACAGTCATAGAAGGATAGCTGGCCATCTATCATGACAGCCAGATTTTTTGCAACTTTGGTTGACATGAGAGATGAAGAAGCCATTTTTATGCTGTTATTGTGATGGATAGACTGACTGGCCAGGAGTTCAGAGAGTAAACGTTCACTCTTAAGCCCTTTTAACATGGACGATTTTTTGTTGTGTGCTACATCTGTGAGGGGGCTACTCTGGACAATGTCCATAGCTGAATTTCTGAATATTGTCCAGAGTTGCCCTTTCACAGATGTAGCACACAACAAGAAATTGTCCATGTCTAACACATTTCACCTACTGGAAGGTCTCCGTTTGGTTGAGGTGAGGGGAAACGCCTGGGTAGAACATGCAGGAGGGCAGGACAGGATGAAAAAAATACACTGCTTAAATCACTGTGGTCATTTGGTCATAACCATCCAAGTCTATTGCCATTCCTTGAGTTTCTGATGAATTTGACTTCAGCCCTTCCTGACGGACATTCCTGAATCTCGTTGTCTCTCCAGTTAGTCATTTTCTTTGGCATCTTCATGCAAATGACCCTTCTTCTTCACTCTCAGTTGTTTGTTTTCTTCCATTTTTGCACCAGTCACATAACAGAAATGTCATCAACACACCACTCGCTCACTGAGTAATCAACATTACTCAGACTTTGTACTAGGGAACTATCAGAGTAATGCTGGTTAAACATCCAGACCAGGTGACTTGCTTTGTCATATACAGATCCTCTGGGTAATAATAGATACGTTCAAGGTTACAGTGCATGTGTGAAATAGGCTTTAGAAGGGTTTAGTTGAAGGTTACGTTCCTTCATCCATGTAAATATGACTGAAAGATAAATCAGGGGTCATCTGGAGGGAATGAAAGGTACAGTTGGATATTGTCCACATAGCAGTGATATGAGCCATGCAAGAAGATAATCAGATCCAAGGATGCAGTATATATTGCAGAGAGAAGGGCCCCAGCACCGAACCGAATGTTAGTTCTTGCCATGGCACATTAGAAGAATGCCCAGTGAGGCAGGGTTCAAACCAAGAACAGCAGGATACAATGGTTCATCATGTCAAAGGCTGCCGATTGGTCTAGCAAGATGGAAATGGAGGACTGGACTAAGCTGCAGCTCTAGCGGTTCTTAGGGCTTTTTCAGTGGAGTGACCACTCTAAGCCCAACTGATTTGGAAACCTGTTTGAAAACTGGCCTTTCAATAGCCTTCAATAAGAATGGAAATAACAAGACTGGCTAATAGTTCTCAACTTCAGCAGGGATGAGGGAAGGCTTTATGAGCAGATGTGTTACCCAAACTTGTTTAAAATGCAGGTGGATACATTCCAGAAGCCAGTGAAGCATTTAGCACGTGTCATTGCAGGCAAAATGATGGGAGATTTGGCTTAGATCAGGGGTTTTCAACCTTATTGGACACCCGCCCCATTCCATGTGTCTGAACTTGCACCCCACCCCTCAAACTCCATCAAGCCTTGTCCAAGAACCCTTCAGAAATCTCTTGCCAAGCTAAAATAATATAATTAATGTTTTGCACATCATACATATGACTCAACTCAACTGATTTAAATGTGTACTTCAAAAAGATAAAATAGCCCTACCTTACAGCTGAGCCTGTTTCTGCAAGCGCATCATGAGGATTTGTAATTCCATATCAGACACAGCTAGTCACAAATTTTCACATTTTCTGTCAATAAACGTGAGTGATACTTGCTTTTGATGTACGTGAGTGCAGAAAACGTTGCTTCACATAGCCAAGTGGAGGCAAAAGGCAAACCTACATCAGCTGATAGTTTCACCAGTTCAGGATACTCTACCTTGCCTGACAGGGAAAGCTTAATGGATTCAAAAAGCTCATTGAATCAAAAAATGTTGAATCAAAGACTGCCTTCAATGCTGTGTCATGTGAAAGGTCAGGAAGAGCATCCTGCCATCCTGTAGGTCTGACAACAACTGGCACCCTGCACCGGTGATGAAGGGATTACAAACTAAGTTGTTCTGATCCTGTCTTTGATGCTCAGGAAAATATTTCCTGAAGTGATCTGAAAGGGCTTGGAGATGGAATGCGACTTCCTTTTTTAGCTTCCATGCCAAGTTCATCAGTGTGGAATATGTCCCCATTTCCACCCTCAACTTGGCCACTGTGTTATTCTAGGTTTCTCTGAAAATATTCAATCTTTTGTCATTTTGTTAGCCAATAACTCAAGGTCCTCAATACTCAATACTCAATACTCAAGGTCCGTAAGATCTGCGAAGTTCTTGCGAAGAATCTAGGAAGTTGAAAATCAAGAAGGAGCCTCACATGAAGCCATCTCACCTTCATGTGCAAGAGTAAAGATTCATGCTCTGACCCCATTTCTTTGCACAACAGGGCAAACAGTCTTGACTTCACTGGATGAGTTTTAATAAGATTAATGATCTGTGTTGCTGTCTGTAGCACACTGCTCAACACTGAAGGGAGACTTTTCACAGCAAGGCTCTTTCTGTGAATCACACGGTGAGTGAAATGAGCATGGGGAGCTACATCACAAACCATTTCCATTACTGTGCACACACCAACTCAACTGTCCCAGCACAGATCAATTTCGTCTAGTTTTCTATTGAGGTTTTTTTCAAAAGATAGAGCTCCCTGTGCATGTTCCCTCTAGTGCACTGCAAAACAACAGATCCTCAAGTAGTTTTCCCTCAGGTCAGTAGCGGACAAATACAAGCATTCGGGATGCATTCCGTGTCAAAACCAGGGGGCTCGAAAATGGTGAAAAATTGAAACCTGCGTGGAATTTAGAGTAGCTCCATGCATATTTCTGTAAATAGCCATGACTGTCGGATGATTGAGTGTCTCTACAAACTTACAGGGCTGTTTGATTTTGGCAATCAAATACGCCACTTCATATGAGGCAGTCAGGACTTGGACAGTCACTGTGGTTTGGCTGATCGTTGTCCATTTCTGAGTAGCCAACAATAACTCATGGCGAAAAATTCAACTGGTTTATCTTTGAATGTTCGATGCTTGGTGTTTATATGTCTTATTAATTTCACAGGTTTTAAACTGCCATTTGCAAGTACTTCTGAACATATAACATGCCTCGGGCATTGTTCTTCATTTAGTATGATGCATGTAAATCCATATTTTATGGATCTTTCATCATACTTGATGCAACCAGGCCTTTGGAATTAGCAACTACCTTTCTCTGTTGTGGTAGTGTTTGATGTGGATGGCTCATCGGCATCAAAGGGGTTGAGATGGATGGCCTCACTTGTGGATTCCTTGGCTGAAACTAGACAGTCATTGTTTTTGCCACTCACTTCAATCAATTTCATTTTCACTGTTAGCCTTATGGTTACATTTTGCTAACCAATGTCCATTTTTCAGACTGTGAGCTGGATAACACTAGATGAGTATGACTAGAGTAGTGTGCATAATCAGCGAGACTAATCTTATATGCTCCCTTTAGTAAGTGAAAAACGAATTGCTGAGGACTGACAGGACAGGTTCACTGCAGAATTATATTTTCTTTTGAGAGTTTGAAGTAAAAAAAAAAAGTCTTGTAATCTCACGGCCCTCTGGACAGGTACTTGGGGGCGCCCCAGAGGTTAAAACCCCAGGACTGATAACTCTTGAGATCAACAAGGTCTCTGGATTTGTCATTTTCTCTCAGCAGCTCTGATACCGGCATGCAGCTTTTGGTTGGTGTCAGTCAGCCATGGGTGAGGCTGGTTAGAGCGAGTTTGGTGGATAGACTACACAAGCTGTCCAGACATGAGCTGAGTGTAGAGGAGACAGACTCTTTGGCATTATTGACCTTTGTGTGAGGAAAAAGTGCTAAGAGGGAGTAGAGTGGTGGTGACCTCTGAGGAAAAGTGGGTTGGAGGCAGAGTTTGCGGAGGTTGTGGAGGAATGAGATCAGAGGTGGATGAACAGAGCAGCTCATAACAGTAAGCATGCCCCTTGTACAGGACTTGGAAAATACTTTAATGCAATTAAAAAGTATTGTTTTGAATTGTTGAAAGTGTTACTGAAACTGAATACTTATAGTCTCCCTCAAGTAAATTTTCAAGTTTGTTTGGTTTTATTTAACGTCACTTCAGCATCTATGGCTATTCATGACAGGAACAAGGCTATGTAGATACACGTTTCAACAGTACAAGTCCAATAACAAACAGTTATGGGAAATTGTAAATGTCAAATTCACCTAACTTGCATGTCTTTGGATTAGGGGAGGAAACCAGAGTTCCCAGAGTAAACCCAGATGGACATGGGGAGGACCCAGACCGCTCTGCCTAGGATCAAACACAAGCTACCATGCTACTCACCAAGCTACCGTGCCACCCAGTACATTTAAGAGTTTTTACACTTTACATTTTCATTATCAAAATATATATTACAAAGCTCAAAAGCAAGATCCTCTTTTGCTTAGTTTGCTTAGCTTACTGGTTCATACAGGATGAGATGTCTCAGTTCAAAATAGTTCAGTTATAGTAATAGTATTAGAGTAACAGTTAAAAATAGTAAATAGTTATACTAATTAGTTTAGTAAATTAACTAGTTAATTTTGTAAATTAGCTATCTACTTGGATGTTTTAAGTTAAATTGTTTTAGTAATTAGTTATTAATAATTAGTTATTTTATACAATTTATATATATAATTTATATTTATACATTTGTCAAAGGGTGGCACGGTGGCACAGTGGATAGCTGGAAATTTCTGTGTGGAGTTTGCATGTTCTCCCCGTGTTCGCGTGGGTTCGCTGAGTGACATCCCATAGCGTTTAATATGATGATATGAGCTTCAACTCTTCTGGGAAGGCTTTCCACAGGGTTTAGGAGTGTATTCATGGGTATTTCTGACCATTCTTCCAGAAGCGCATTTGTGAGGTCAGACACTGATGTTGGATGAGAAGGCCTGGCTCTCAGTCTCCACTCTAATTCATACCAAAGGTGTTCTATTGGGTTGAGGTCTGCTGAAGTTCTTCCACACCAAACTCACTCATCCATGCCTTTATGGTCCTTGCTTTGTGCGCTGGTGTGCAGTCATGTTGGAACAGAAAGGGGCCATCCCCAAACTGTTCCTACAAAGTTGGGAGCATGAAGTTGTCCAAAATCTCTTGACATGCTGAACCATTAAGAGTTCCTTTCACTGGAACTAATGGGCCGAGCCCAACTACTGAAAAAAAAACCCACACCATAATCCCCCTCCACCAAACTTTACACTTGGCACAATACAGTCAGACAAGAACCGTTCTCCTGGCAACTGCCAAACCCAGATGGAGAAGCGTGATTCATCACTCCAAAGAACATGTCTCCACTGCTCTAGAGTCCAGTGGCAGCGTTCTTTACACCACTGTATCCAACACTTTGCACTGCGTTTGGTGATGTAAGGCTTGGATGCAGCTGCTTGGATCCATGGCCATGGAAACCCATTCCATGAAGCTCTCTATGTATTGTTCTTGAGCTAATCTGAATACTTTTGGCAATATAGTGTATGTCAGGCAAGGCATCTGGTGAAAACCTGTGACAGGTTTTAACTTCTGTCATATTTACTATACTATACTTTCTTTATCTTTCATTAGATTTAGTAATGCATACTTTAACAAACCAGTTTTAAAGTACACTTCATGCTAAAACTTTAATAAAAACTGTAATGGTTACATCTGCAGTTTTATTTTACAATGTAGTAAATAATATAAGAGTATATATGGGATTATTTATTATCGTACTATCTGGTGTCACCCGAATGAGGATGGGTTCCCTTTTGAGTCTGGTTCCTCTCAAAGTTTCTTCCTCTTAACAGCTGAGGGAATTTTTACTTGAAATAAATAAAGTTATGTCTGGATTTTATGTCTTTGTAAAGCTGCTTTTGGACATTGCCCATTGTTAAGAGCTACAGCTCATGACTGTGTTCTGAAAAATACACTGAATTAAATAATGCATGATATGATCCAAAGTCATCTGGGAGTTGGGAGTTATGAAAAACCTATGATATGACCTGATGAGATTTTTTAATAAACTTTTCTCTTCTGGAACAGAAATCTAATCTAATTCATCAAAATGACTCATTAGTTATCTCATTTCAATTCTGTTTCTTGAACTGAAGTGGAGGCCTGGTTTGAGGTCTGTAGTACTTTGCTGTCAGACTGAGACTCAGTGGGAGTCTTCACCATCTTGGCACGAGAGTCAGATGGAGAGCTGTCTGATACCCTGCAGCCTTCCCTCAGTCAGCTGCCAGAGAGTCGAAACCAAGATGCCAAGTGTTCCACCACAAGTGCCACAACTGAGATTCAAAACAATGTCTTACACAAACACACACACACACAGACACACACACACACACAGACACAAGGGAAATCATGGAAGCTGTGAAATTCATATTCTATTTATGTACTGCCGGTTCAACACTGAGCTATTTATTGTGAGAACTATATTTAGGCGTAATGCCATGAGGAGTGACCAGAGCAGCAGCTACAGATGAAATGGTTTCAGAATAGCAAAAAAGACTGAGACATGAAGTGGATTCATCATGAGAGTGCACAGTAATGATGTAGAACATTATAGTATCAGTGTTAATGCTCTGTGTGCCTGTTGTTTTTATGCAATGCACCATCACTTCTGTATCTCAAAATGATCAGCATTTGCCTAAGACCACAGCGAGGCATACAATTACTTCTGGGCCAAGTGATCTTTAAATATCAAAATGAAAGCAGACATAACCAGTCAGTTATTAACTTACTGTCAAGGAAGATTTTTGACCCATAGCATGACCCCCGCATCATAATATTGACAAAAACATGTCATAAACGTGTCAAGAAAAAAGTCGCGTGTTAGCCAGAGTTACCATTACTGATCGTTTTGATGCCGAGAGAATGTTATCTAATTAGCATACGTTCTATGACTAATGATCTTATGATACATTTTGTGGAAATGCGTTTGCTTAATGGGATCTGTTATAACCAAAGATAATTAAAATCATACACTGATCAGCCATAACATTAAAACCACCTCCTTGTACCTACACTCTTTGTCCATTTTATCAGCTCCACTGACCGTACAGGTGCACTCTGTAGTTTTACAGATAGAGACATTTCTGCAGAATTTGTTAGCCCCCATTTACACTGTTCTTCAGTGGTCAGGACCCCCACAGGACCACCACAGAACAGGTATTATTTGGGTGGTGGATGATTGTCAGCACTGCATTGACCCTGAAGTGGTGGTGTGTTAGTGTGTGTTGTGCTGGTAGGACTGGATCAGACACCACAATGCACTGCAGTCCACTCACTGTCCACTGGGTTACACACACCTACCTAATTGCTTCACATTGTAGATGTAAAGTCAGAGACAGTAACTCATCTGTTGCTGCACAGTTTGTGTCAGTCATCCTCTAGTCCTTTATCAGTGCTCACAGGATGCTGCCTGGTTGGTGGACTATTCTCAATTCAGCAGTCCTTTAAAAACTCCAGCAGCACTGCGGTGTCTGATCCAGTCGTACAAGCACAACACACACTAACACGCCACCATCACATCAGGGTCACTGCATTGCTGACAGTCATCCACCTTGCAAATAATACCTGCTCTGTGGTGGTCCTGTGGGGTCCTGACTACTGAAGAACAGGGTAAAAAAGGGGCTAACAAAGTCTGCAGAGACACAGATGGACTACAGTCTGTACCTGTAGAACTGCACAGTGCATCTGGACAAAGTGTGCATGAATGGACAAAGAGTGTAAATACTAGGAGGTGGTTTTAATATGATGGCTGATTGGTGCATATAACACAACTTTTACGATGTAGCCATGACAACCATTACAATATATTATTACATATAGGCTGAAAAAAAAGTCTAAACCATTTACTGGATCTTAATGTGTTTTAATTAGTTTCTGGTGGTCTGTAATGGTAGGTTAATGGAATACGGTATCTCTGATTGTTCCTTATGGAATATAAATGTATTTTTAAGGTAATCATCTGTCCATGAAAGTGTTGTATTATACAGGGGTTAGACAATGAAACTGAACCTGCCTGGTAGCCAAATCTTCATTAACTGCACATTGCACCAGTAAGAGTGTGAAGGTTCAATTAGCAGGGTAAGTGCACAGGTTTGCTCAAAATATTGCAATGCACACAACATTATGGGTGACATACCAGAGTTTTAAAAAAAAATTGTTGGTGCACGTCTTGCTGGCGCATCTGTGACCAAGACAGCAAGTCTTTGTGATGTATCAAG
>JAOVYV010000035.1:5681260-5692442 GCA_025674545.1 Hassar affinis | reverse complement strand
GGTGATGCTATAGCTGCCCGTAGCCGGGAGCTCAGAGAGCAAGATTGGCCGTGCTCTCAGGGAGGGAGGGGCAGCACGACACTGTCCAATCACAGGCGTCTGTGAGCTCATGCATACAAGAGGTGGACGTGAGCGCTCTCCTCCGAGTGTGCTACACCACTCCCGAAAGTTGCATGAGCAGCAGTTTGGAAAGAGGCGGCGGTTTGCGTCATGTGTATCAGAGGAAGCACGCAATGGCTTTGCCCTCCCGGACTGGCGGTTTGTCGTGTGACAAGGGAGGGAAGCACTGATGGGTGGGAATTGGAGACGATTAAATTAGGGAGAGCCCCCGCCCCCCCCCAAAAAAAATTAGGATATTAATTACGTCCATGATAAGGCTGATATAACTCCACCACAAACATGTCACAAGTCTAGCAGTATCCTGTAATGACTATATCCCAAGCACCTTTATCTTGCTCTCTTTAGCTAAAACATTGCCATTGGACTGGATATGTTCTGTGGCCCTGGTATGGCATATGACAAGTATGTTTCATCAAACAGATGCTAATTAGAGTACACTTAGAAAATTAGCATGTTCTCATGGCATCAAATATTATGGCTGGTAACATGACAATCACCAATTATCCTAACATCACATTCTTATGTCAGTGAATATAATTTTTTATGAGAATTTAAAACAACAGCATATGGTATCATCATTTTTTATGATTCCGTGCTCAAGTAAAGTGCAACCTACTGTATATTTGTTACGCAACTATAATTTTAAGATGTCCTACTAAAATGATAATAAATACTTGACTCTGGATTGTTCTGTGTCAGAAAAATGAATTTCATCACACAGCCATTTCCACCTGGGTCCCAGCCTCAGCATTTAAACAGACACCTGTGTTAAAGACAGTCCTGTTCTAAGCTATGGCCCTTACATTAGATAAAGATGATGTCGGAGCTGTATTTGGGCTGACGAGCAAAGCCAGAGTGGGTGTTTGACATATGTTTTGATGCTGGTGCTCACAAAACAGCCTGTCTTCCTCGCTCCCTCACGAACAGCTCTGCAACATTAGCACAAGCAAGTAAATGTACTGTATTACTGTTTGTCTTTCGCTTGGCTTTTGGCACTCTGCAGGATAGTACAGTAAACATCCACGTTAGCTTTTATTCATTGGTAATGACTTATTATCCTGAAACCACTTCTAAAAACCACTGGGAACTTCAAAAAACAGTATGTAAAAAAAGCCTGTACTGCGAAGAATGAACAAGGAACTGTATGTTTTGGATAACGTTCATGCAGATTTTCACTAAACACAATGGAATAACTGAACAAATGAAATGTGCAAGGATGCACAAGTGCAGGTTCAAAAACCAGGCAGGTAAATCCAAATACACGATCCAAGTAGCGTGGTCAGGCTCGAGAAAGGCGACATGCAAACAACACAAACTAGGCAAAAATCAAAGAACAAAGAACAGGCTAGGGTCAATAAACTTGGCAAACAAACAAAATGCTCAGCAACACAGGGTGGCTATGATACTTAGCGTAAGAACACTGAAACAAAAGAACTTAAACACAGACACAGACACAGGGAAAACTCAAAACCGGTGAAACTAATCAATACAAATGAACAGAACACAAAATGGGTAGAGGCACTAGAACAATCCTGGGCATGTCCATCCTGGCTGGCTGCCGGGGGTCCTGGGAACTGTAGTCCTGACTGACTGAGGCTGAACATGGCAGTGGTTGGGACAAGTTACTGACAGAGCACCCCCAAGGTGCTCACTCTGGGAGCTGATTTATTGTGAGGTCACACCCTTGTGTGGGAACCAGGTATGGAACTCCTGGCAGAGGGCCGTAGCACTCCCACTCAAACAAATTCTCAATTCTGCCCTCTGTGATGAGAGTCTAGAAGTGACTTTACAGTATATACAGGCTGTCAATCTATTCCAAGGGGCTCTGGGGGAACAGTCACTGTAAGATCCGTGGCCAGGGGTCCTGGCTTAAGCAGGGAGACATGAAACATGGGGATAATATACTTTTCAGTAGTGGGCATTAAGGTTCTTATACCCCGGCAGGTTTCTCAGGTCTTTAGTCACCAGACATACCTGATCTCATTGACCTGAGCACATGGAGTGCATGAAGACGTGTACCGGTGGACATCAGTGCACATTTTGGACCAACAATACTTATTTCTCAGGAGTTTAAAGGTACATTGTGTACCAGGGTGTCCAAGTCTAGTGAAGTGTGGCCCCAGGTAAAGAGTTTACTCTTCAGGTTGGCCAGAACAAACATGAAGTGGTTAGGACAAGCTGACAGGGTTCAAGGAGTGGGAGCTAGAGGTATTTCTTAGTCTATGTCTCATTCTGTGGTGTGGACAAAACATGAGGGAGGCAGGATTGTCTCAAGCTTCTGGTTGGGGCTCATGGCTAGGTTTATCCATGACAAGGAGTCGGCTTTGGAGTTCTTGGAGCCATAGAAGTTGGAGTGATAGAAGTTGGTGAAAGGAACTGGGCAAACAGCCCAACAATCTGGGACTCAGGCGCTTGGCTGCCTTGAGATATTCCAGGTTCATGAAGTCTTTGAAGATTACAAATTCATGGTTGGATTCCTCCAACCAATATCACCATTCATCTTATGCCAGCCTAATTGCTAGAAGCTCTTGATCTCCTACATCATAATTGCACTCTGCTGGAGACCCCCAAAGAATCTACCTCCACAGCAAAAGGCTTACTGGGGTCAGGGTGCTGAAGAACTGGGGCTTTGGTGAAAGCTGCTTTTAGTTTCTCAAAAGTTTGGTTCACCACCGGGTTTCAAGACAATTACTTTCCATCTTTCTTGAACAGTGACATGAGCGGGCTGGCTATGGCACTGAAGGGATGAATCAATCGGCAGTAGAAATTTGCAAATCCTAGGAAGCACTGGAGCTCTTTGATACTCTTGGGTACAGACCATTCAGTTTCTGCATGGACTTTTCCTGGTCCATGGTGACTCTCTCCAGGCCAATGATGCAGCCCAGGAAAGCTATAGTATATCCAATTCATATATCTCTCCTTTACCATACAGGCAGTGTTCCAGTAGCTGAGCTAGTAATTACCTGACATACTGTTGTACTGTTCCTGTTTTGGGGAGTAGATGAGAATATCATCAATGTAAGCAATGACGAACCTCCACAACATCATTAATTAGGTGGTGCTAACAACAGTCCAACTGCTGGCTTTTTACTTTGAACATTATTCACTAGGTGGCAATTAGCTAGTGGAATGCACCTCCTTGAATAGCTTGAATGGTTTTCAAGCTATTGCCCAAAAAGTGTTTTGACCCTAGCTACCATGAACAGCAACACATACCTAGGTTCATGAGGATTGGTGAAGTATATGATATCAGCAACCAACAATTGGTACAAAATAAAATGGGGAAAAACACTATATGACCGCCAGCACGAGCCATAATAACTGGAAGTAATGTGTTACATAGAAATACAGTGTTCCACTGAAATGAGGAAATGATATAAAACATTAGTATAAATGGATGAAAAGGATGATGCTTCGTTCATTAATAATTAAAAATGGTAATGTTCAGGAAATTCCATAATAAGATGTTCTGTTATTGGGAAATAATCAGTGTTGATAATTGTCCTATAACAGCACATAGTGAAGTGTTTTCTTCCTTCTGTAATTACTAGATAGGGATGACACCCTCATTCTTTGCATTCAGATTTAATGACGGTGATTCATTATGAGAGAGAGAGAGAAAGAGAGAGGGGCTGTAGTCTGAAAAGTTGTGCTTGCCATCAAATGTCCTGAAGGTGAATGATGTAATGGCATGGTGCTGCTAACCACGTGTTAGCTACTCTGGTATTTCATCAGGTAACATGTGGCACCCTTTTCATCCGTCAGACTCTGAACGCACACACCTAAAAGAGACTGGCACACACTACATGGTCAAACCTAATGTCCTGTGAGTGCCAGAGGAACCTAAGAGACATGAATCAGTGTTAAATCAGTAGTCATTAATGTGACCACTTGCTCCGACAGACTCGCATGACACAGAGCACACCAGTGACAGCTGAAGAACCCATTTGAATCTAGACTGAGAAATGGCGTCAGGGAAGTTGTGATGCAAACTGGTGCAAGTCTACCAAACCGTACTCCGGATGAGCCAGACGAACATATCGTAAATACGTGATGTGAGCACAGATTTTGTAATTGGAAACCCGAAATAAAAAAAAAAGATTCCAGGGCTTACTCAAGAATGAATGTTGATGGTTTACGAGTGTGTGCGCCTTCGTGCGGAAAAGCTTGTCGCTCTGACGTGAGATGTATGCGTGAGGGAATGCTCGAGTCCGCGTGTGCCAGCCGCTGTGCATTAATCTTGCTGTTCTTTTTTCTACAGTGATGGATGTGTCTGAATCAAGCTGAATCAAGAGAACTATGGCATTCACAAAATAACATTTTTCTCTAAATTACTCCCAAATGGATGGAGAGAGAGACAAAAAGAAAGTCTGTGCTTATGCGTGTCTGTGTGTGTGTGTGAGAGAGAGAGAGAGGGAGGGGGGGGGTTTATGGGCTATAAAATGAGTTCTGATTCTTGAGGACTGATACCACAGTGCATCTGGTACCATAATTACACCAGATACTTTATGTGGGTTCCTCCTGCTCCTGCCCCCAGCAGAGAGAGAAGCAGAGAAAGAGAGAGAGAGAGACAGAGAGAGAGAGAGAGAGAGAGAGAGAGAGACAGAAAGAAAGAGAGAGAGAGAGAGGAATGCATGGCAAAAGTCCATCCACATCTGCGCAAGTCAGGCTGCAGCCAAATCATCTCCAAAAATGGCACTACAGAGAACCACTAACAAATGGCATCTATCCTGCAACACTGAGCTTAATTTAATGATCTCATCACCATCCTTGTAAGATTAACATCGGCATTTGATTATATTCTAGTAATTACTCAAATGTAGTAGAGAAAAGGTGATCCCAGTAATACTTCAAAATGTACTGTAATGTCTATTGTCAGATTCCAGCAGGGTTAGGTGCAATAGCAGGTTAATTGAATAGATAGAATTGACAGTTTTGAAGCAATGGTCATGAATACTAAGCAGACAAATGGTCAGGTGATCTACAGACAAGACTAAGTAGATGACTCAGGGGAATGATGGCTAAATGCATGTGGACATATGACCATCATACCCATATGAAGGCTTCTCGAAACCTTTGCCACAAAGTTGGAAGCACGTAATTGACTCCATCTTCAAACGACGTCTCAAAACGTTTCTTTTCCCAAGATTCCTAAACTAGGTATCCTTTTCCTTTAAAAAAATACCGACCCAGTCATACCTGATTGTACTCTTAATAGACATCTGAGCTAGTATCAGAATATATTTGTTAATGGTGACCTTAAAGCACTTTTTGTAAGTCGCTCTGGATAAGGGCGTCTGCTAAATGCCTAAATGTAAATGTCTAGAATATCTTTGTCTACTGTAGCATTACTGAACTAAGAGACCCATAAACAGTATGTATACTGTATAAAAAGTTTCATTTCTAGAGTAATTTACTAAAATGGATGTGTATTGGTTGACTGTATGTGTTGTAAATTATAATCTATTGGCTAAATGGACATAGAACAAATGATCATAGACCCCACTGAGTTCCTGATGTATTGATAAATGCACAGTTCTGGACAGAAGTTTACATACACTCATCATGGACATGAATGTCATAGCAATGTTGGGCTTTTTTCAATTATTTCTTTGACAGCTTTCAATGATATTCTTTGATATTAACAAGAATTTGGTGCACATGTTTTTTTCTGAAATCAACACAGTCAGAAGTATACATATAGCAAGCCTACTACTTGGTTAATATTTGGTCTCTCAGCAAGTTACACCTTCACCAGTTGCTTTTGGCAGCCATCAACAAGCCTCTGGCAGAATTCTGGATGGATATTTGACCACTGTTCTTGGCAGAATTGGTTCTGTTAAATTTGTTGCTTTCCTGGCATGGACTCGCATTTTAAGCACAGTCCATATATTTTCAATAGGGTTGAGGTTAGGACTTTAGGAAAGCCATAACAGAAGATTAATGTTAGCCTGTTTTATCCATTCCACAACCAGCTTTGATGCGAGTTTGGGGTCATTGTCCTGTTGGAAAACCCAGTCGGGTCCAAATTTCAACCTTCTAGCTGATAAGTTGACTTAAGTTGTGCTTAAGAACTCTGATGTAGTCTTCCTTCTTCCTGATTCCACACACTTTGAGTAAGGTACAAGTTCCACTGAAAGCACAAGCATGATGCTACCACCACCATGATTAACAGCTGGTACAGTGTATTTGGAGTTAAATGCTTCACTTTCATGCCTCCAAATATACCTCTGGTATTTTGCACAAACAACTCAAACTTTGTCTCATCTGACCATAAATTTTCCTCCAGCAGGCTGTTTCCTTCAGGTTTAAACAGTAGTCAAGCTTGAAGGTGTCAATTTTGGAGAAATGGCTTCTTTCTTGTATGGTATCCTCTCAGTACGTGGTGCTGTGTAGAAATGGCTCCATGAGACAATCCTAACTTGCGTAAATTTACAATCATCATTCTCAGATCTTCACTGACCTCCTTGGACTTTCTCATTATACTGTGTGTTGGTCAATCCAATGAGTGTCAAACAAACCCTTTTTATGTGGGCACAACAAGAATCTGATCGCTAACAGGACGTGATTCAACTGTTCACTAACAGGAAGTTAACAGACCTTCTTTTTGGCATGTTAAACAACATCTGGGAACTTTCAGCACTACTGGGTATATGTATATTTTTGACCTGTTGGTTTCAGAATTCTTGTCCATCCACAACTGTATGTGTGGCAGCCTGAGAAGTACTTTCACATGGTTGAACCCTTCAACTTCATATCACTCAAAACTATACGTTCCTGAACTGAGACAACCCACCTAACCACTACATTTATAGTCTAGTTACAAAGTAAATTTGAAAGAATTCTACGTTTACAATGAGTGTGCTTTGACAATCGGGTTCTTCCATATCAGTCTCTGTCTCATCACCCGAGGTAAAACTCACTCCCAGCATTTAAGCACAAGCCTCACTCACTCAATCACTGATCAACAACAATGGGGAAATAATCGCTCATTAATTGAAAAAAATAAATAAATCAGGTCTATTAGCATAGGCGACACGGTGGCTCGGTGGGTAGCCCTGTCGCCTCACAGCAAGAAGGTCCCGGGTTCGATCCCTGGGTGGGGCGGTCTGGGACCTTTGTGTGTGGAGTTTCCATGTCCTCCCCGTGTCTGCGTGGGTTTTCTCTGGGTACTCCGGTTTCCTCCCAGTCCAAAGACATGCACGTTAGGTTGATTGGCGTCTCTAAAGTGGCCGTAGTGTGTGAGTGTGTGCGCGAGTGTGTGGGTGTGTGTGCCCTATGGTTGTGGTTGTTCCTGCCTTGTGTCCTATGTGGCCAGCTAGGCACCAGCTCCCCCGTGACCCTGAAAAAGGAATAAGCGGCCAAGAAGACGAATGAATGAAGGTCTGTTAGCTAAATTAAAAATAAAATCATTAGGTCATGTAACCATTTTAAACTTTTGTATTGCATGTAACTATCCAAAGGCTTGATCAGATGTAAAATGCACACTTAGCTAACCAAAGTTTAGACATCGGACAATCATTTTTAAATCATTGTGTTTCTCAAGCTGTCTTGTTACCAAATGTAATCTCTGGACAGCCGAGGAAAGATTAGAAAGTAGTCTACACAGAAACAACAAATAGAAATGTAATTTTTGTGAAATGTATTCATGTTTGCTTCAATTAGAAGTGTCCAAATATTTGGCAGGAAAACTCTGTTGTGGCTGTTGTCCAGAGTTCAGCCACAGTAATGGGACTGCCAGGCTGCCACACATATAGCCAAGCTTATATGATTTATATTGATCCGATGCTTTGATGCTCATTTTGAAAAATGGCATAGACAAAGATGAAAACTAGACAAATAAAAGTCAAAGCTAGCTAAACCATGCTCTTAAAAACTCAAGGCTCAGTAACACCCCTCACCACCTTTCAGCCTCAAATATTCTTACAAATCTCACATAAATCAAATGGAAAAGCCTCCAGAAAAAAAACACGATTGCATTAGTTAATAAATTATGCCCTGCAGGATTAAATTATCATCAGTAAATTCAACAAAGCATGAAGTCAGTATAACTGTTATTATTACTGCTGTTTATGTTACATACTATGACAAAAAGTGGCCCTAAAAGGGTCTTCCTTTGCATTACAGTCAGCAGACTACGTTTTCTTGTTTTATTTTATTACACAGGCAACTCGATGCTCGCAGTAATTTCTCAGGGTTAAAACTGACTTGTCCACAGCGCTCTAAAGCAAATCAAATGAAATCATCTAGGTGTACATCATTTACATCAAGTCATATAAGCACATACATTTCAAATCATATTAAATTATATTGACACTTAAAAAGAAACACTATTACACCCCGCTTCTCAAAACATTGGCTGGGGCTTTAATAAGGACATTGAGGAGACATGAATCTCAGTGTTCGAGTGGCACATAACTAATGTCTTACATTATATATCCCTGTACTGGTACAGTAACTTATTAAAATACTCCATTTTGAAAAGCTCAGCCCGTCTAATGACTTGTCATACATCATCATCATTTTTTATACTTCAGTTTTAATGGCTCACTGACTCTGGTCACAACTTTTACTAACAGATTGTAAGATATTAGCTTAATTAAAGAATGTATTGAATATAAATAGTATGGAGTAACTGACCCTGGCCTCAGATGCACTTTGATGATAAAGTTGAGTAACAGAAAGGAAAACAAAGGCTCCAGTGCTCTAATATTGGCACAAATGATGTTTCTCTGTGAATGTAAGCTACACTAGAACTACTGATTGGTTTTGGGGGTTTTTTGGTTATGTTAGATTAATAACATCAATTTTGTGCAAGTTAGCTAATGATGAAAAATCATTATATATACATATATACACACAGACACACACACACACACGTCCTGCTTTCATAATTCAGAATAAATAAATAAATAAATAAATAAATAGTGCATAGAGTAAAAATGGTATTTTTAACTACAATAAATGCAAAGCATTTAACTTTAACCTGTGAATATATTGTAGTCAATTACAGAAGGAGAAAATAGCCTCTAAATAATGCACAGAGAAAATTCAATTTTCCAGACAAACAGAGAGAGATAAATTCTGGGGTCACTGCGTGTTGTGAATCTTTCTCAATATTAAGAAAAGACCACTTTAGGAAGGTGGTGAAAGAGCAAAATGTTTCAGTAGTGACTTGTGAAAATGTACAGTGTAATATAGTAGATTAGATTTAGAGGTGCTGATTTTGAGTTCTGGTAGGTTTTGTTGTTTTGTCTGGCTTTTCTGATACTCTATGGAATCCATCCAGGCACTTAAAGTGCATGAATGGTGATATATGAAATATGGCACAGAGCTTTAGCTCCGAGCTTATTCATAGAGGACATGAAAGACCTGGTTAAATGAACAGGAACAGACAAAGGCAGCGAGGCTCCTTGTGTTCTTATATAACTGGAACGTGGGAGACGGTTTGAGGAGGCTGTGGTGAATTCATGACTGTGATGGATGATTAATGTGGTGTGTTCTGGTGTGTTGTGGTGTGTTGTGGAGTGTTGTGGAGTGTTGTGGAGTGTTGTGGAGTGTTGTGGTGTCTTGTGGTGTCTTGTGGTGTCTTGTGGAGTGTTGTGGAGTGTTGTGGAGTGTTGTGGAGTGTTGTGGAGTGTTGTGGTGTGGTGTGGAGTGGTGTGGAGTGGTGTGTTGTGGTGTGTTGTGGTGTGTTGTGGTGTGTTGTGGTGTGTTGTGGAGTGTTGTGGAGTGTTGTGGAGTGTTGTGGAGTGGTGTGGAGTGGTGTGGAGTGGTGTGGAGTGGTGTGGAGTGGTGTGGAGTGGTGTGTTGTGGTGTGTTGTGGTGTGTTGTGGTGTGTTGTGGTGTGTTATGGTGTGTTATGGTGTGTTATGGTGTGTTATGGTGTGTTATGGTGTGTTATGGTGCTTATGGATGAAGTAGACAGGAGCAGGAGAAGAGGCTTGAGGAGGAGAGAAGAATGCACTCTTCATGTGGAAAGAAAGAAGTGGCCTAGAGGGACAAGCCTGCCTGAATTTAGCTGTAACCCTTGCTTCATACCACTGAGAGCACATGCGTATGTGTGTATTTATGGCAGTGCCTATTTAAATAAGAGTGTTTCAGCCTACCCATGTGAAAACGTGCATGTCTGATCATGCATGTTATGTCCTGTATGTCCTTAGTTATGTACAGCAGCTCTGTGTGTGTGTGTAATTGGGTGTCACTTTTAGGGCTGGAGGGGTGAGGCAATTGCGATCCCCTCATACCTCTGTCTTGGTTTCTTGCATCTCGTTGATGGAGAGCTAGAGTCCGGGAAGCACATGCAGGCTATTCCAATACAGACACTCTCACAGGCTTGTGCACATACACATACATGGACACGAACTGCACACACATACACACATACACACACACACACACACACACACACACACACACACACATGCCTTGTTGTCTGAAATGACAAATAGTAGTGGACATATTCCACCCTGCAAGCACTCCATCCATCTCCTGCCGTGATGACAAATAGCAGACAATGACAATAAATAAATAAATATATACCGAGTTTGTACACGTTAGTGCAACACTCAGACACAAGCACACAGTGCTTTCTAGCAGCAGGAAGTTGACCGGTTGGGTTTTCATGTCATTGTGATTGATTGGATGATTGGGAACAGGGGCTAGTTGATTATGGGAGAGTTTCTCTTAGGCAGTGCAACACAACTCTGTGATCTAACGCCGTTTTGAAAATGTCTGTGTTGTCTTTCCTGTTCTCCTTCAGGGGAATCTTAAGGTCTGTTCCACTCTTAGCTCACTACTGCTACATAATGTCTTAGTGGCTACTCTCAGTCTTGACTGGATAATCCTGTACCTAAGAACTGCTCCTGTATTCATAAAAGCTCTCTGGTGTTCATCCCAAGACTCTTATTCACATTACGCTCAAACTGAACATCCTGTCAAGACACTTCGTACAGTTTAACTTTACAGTACACCGTTTCAGTAGAGGTGGCTCGGTGGGTAGCACTGTCGCCTCACAGCAAGAAGGTCCCGGGTTTGATCCCCAGGTGGGGCGGTCTGGGTC
>JAOVYV010000035.1:5649224-5662600 GCA_025674545.1 Hassar affinis | reverse complement strand
GGGCACCGGCTCCCCCGTGACCCCGTAACTGGGAATAAGCGGTACAGAAAATGACTGACTGACTGACTGACTGACTTTTGAAGTGAGAGCATGCACATAAAAGTCCTGTAAACATCCACAGGATGTCCTCTATTTGCTGGGTAGTTATATACAGTCCAATTAGAGCAAAATTATATACAATATTTACAGCCAGGTAGACTAACATGAAACAAAAATGGGCTTCATACTCTGGTGCTTGAAAGTTGTGAACCCTTTGGAATTGTCTATATGTCTGTGTAAATTTGACTAATAGTAGATAAAGAGAACAAAATCAAACAAATAAGACTTGGTCATTTGTTTATTGAGAAAAATTATAAATACCTACTGGACTGCATAGTGCCAACAATAGTTGAGTGGAGGAGGATCTAGGTCTGTTTTTCAGTGTTTCATCTAGGACTCTTAATTTGAGAGAAGGGTATTGCGGGAGGATTGACAGGGGTCATGGTTTAGCAATGGAATGTCCAACACTCCAACATGTTATATTGTATGGCAAAAAGCACACCACTATGACAAGAAATGCTCACTCTACAAATATTGTTTAACCATATATTGAGGTCTACAGCATCATGTCAGGATTTGCTTAGGGACAAAAAGAAGAACCTGCTTCCTTAAAAAATAGCTTCTGATGCACCTAAACTCTCAGCATCCCATAATATTAGCATGGTCAACTTCAATCAGCAGCAGCTCTCTTCAGATGATGCAAATGCAAATGGACACACAGATGGGGGGAAATGTGTTGGAGCACTCGTCAAACCACGGCAGCATGCCTTATACACACCGCTGTCCAGCATCCACATAGTAAACCTTCATTCTGTAAGAAAAAAAATGGGCAAAATTCTACTCCTAAACTGTATAAATAAGGACTTTTCTCAATCTGCTGCAGCATGCTTTACTGAGATCTGGTTTAGTCTATCCTGTATAGCACTATAGCTCACCGGCTTTTACAAGCTGTTGGGGAATCAAGAGGTGGTGGTATCTGTTTTTATATCATCCAAGGTTGGTGTCACAGTGGTAATAAAATCATGTAGTCCAAACCTGGAATCATTTTTCATAAACTGTAATCCATTTTACTGCTTACATGAATTCTTCCCCATCATGTTTATATTCCATCATGTTTATATTCCACCACAAACAGATCCCCAGTGCACACAGACTGTGTGAATAATTTTAAGGGATTCCAACAACGTGAGATGTCTCTCCCATGAACTGCCATCATGTTCCCTGCCCTACCAGGGACAGTAACACTATAAACCCCTGCTACCTTTTATTAAAGGGCATGTTGTGCTCTGTTTTAGTTTTAAAATGCATCAGTTTTGCTACATTTAGGTCTGGTGTCTATAATATTCCACAGATTTTGAGCCACTTTCACAGAGACCCTTGGAAATGTCACTGGACCCTTTTTAGGTTTAAAACTCAGCAGCTGTGCTATAGAGTTGATGGGCAGAAACAAGGGGCTTTTGGAACCAATGAAGCAAACACCCACATCATCAAATAACATAAAAAAATGATCAATGTAAATTAATATCCCATGGATGTCTGGATTTGGAATCATACTCAAAATCAATACTCAAAAGTGGAAGATCAAATGACAGGCTGATCCAACTTAAGTTGAAATTTCTAAAGACAAGTTAAAATGAGGCTCAGTAGTGTGTGTGGCCTCCACGTGCCTGTATGACCTCCCTGCAATGCCTGGGCATGCTCCTGATGAGGCAGCGGATGTTCTCCTGTGGAATCTCCTCCCAGACCTGGATTAAAGCGTCAGTCAACTCCTGGACAGTGTGTCGTGCAATGTGGCTTTGGTGGATGGAACGAGACATGATGTCCCAGATGTGCTTGATTGGATTCAGGTCTGGGGAACAGGCAGGCCAATCCATAGCATCAAATATATGCAAATATATGTATATACACTGCTCAAAAAATAAAGGGAACACTTAAACAACACAATGTAACTCCAAGTCAACCACACTTCTGTGAAATCAACCTGTCCAGTTAGGAAGCAACACTGATTGTGAATCAATTTCACCTGCTGTTGTGCAAATGGAACAGACAACAGGTAGAAATGAGAGGCAATTAACAAGACAACCCCTATAAAGGAGTGGTTCTGCAGGTGGTGACCACCTGTAAAAAAATTTTCCCTGTAAAATGACCTCCAGCAGGCCACTAATATCCATGTTTCTGCTCAAATTGTCATGACTGTCAATAACTCCATGATGGTGGTATGAAGGCCTGATGTCCACAAGTAGGGCTTGTGCTTACAGCCCAACACCATGCAGGGCAATTGGCATTTGGCAGAGAACACCAAGATTGGCAGATTTGCCAACGCTGCCCTGTGTTCTTCACAGATGAGTGTGATTGCAGCAAAGTAGTGACATTAGCATCAGCATCATTTGCATTAATGTGTGTGTGTATGTGTGTGTGTGTGTAAGTACATTGTTTGGGGGTAACAATACTTTTGATCGGCCCGCCAAAGAAATGCCTCCCCACACCATTACTGACCCACTGCCAAAACGGTCATGCTGGAGGATGTTGCAGGCAGCAGAACGTTCTCCATGGCGTCTCCAGACTCTGTCACATGTGCTCAGTGTGAACCTGCTCTCATCCGTGAAGAGCACAGGGCGGCAATTGGCATTTGCCAGAGAACACCAAGATTGGCAGATTTGCCATCGCCGCCCTGTGCTCTTCACGGATGAGAGCAGACTCACACTCTAAAATGTTTGACATGGTCGGGATCGGTGTGTGGGTATAAGGCTAAGGTATCCGTGCACTCGTTTACCTTCCACACTCGTTTTTATTGCCCTTTTTCCCCATCCACTCCCATTGTTTTGATTGATTTTCATTTCAGTTTCAAATTTTTTGTCATCTGTACTTCTGCTTGAATGTTGCATACACATTATGTCGGATCAAATGTATTTACACTCCCAGCTACTATATGCATACAAACACACTGATGTGTTTGATCAAAATTATTGGCACCCACAAAACAACATATTTACACACACACAAACACCCAGTCACACTCACATTTTCTTCAGGAAATGCACTCTAGTTATTTTTATTATTCGGGGTAGTTTTGTCTGAATTCCAACTGCCACCATTTTTTAATTCAACTGCCGCAGTTTGTATACACACTATGACCAGTCTGATCAAATGTATTTACCCTCCCAGCTACTATATGCTTACAAATTCACAAATGTATTGCCACCTCCCCCCCCAAACTACACATCAGTCATGTTAATATAATACACACACATAACAATCTTGAGTCTGAGCAAAAGTATTGGCGCACCCAAACTACATACTTTTACACACACACACGCACACACACATTAACGTTAATGATGCTAATGCTAGTTATGCTAATGATAACTATGTTAATGTTAGCCATGCTAATGGTAGTCATGCTAATGGTAAATATGTTAATGACACTAATGTTAACTATCCTAATGCTAATGATGCTATTATTATTCCAACTCATGTTGTGTACATATCTCCTCCTATGGTTTTTGAGAGCCAGCACCGCTTCAACACTAACATGTCCAGTTTGACCATTAAATAAATAATGGGTTAAATTATTTCCAAATTTTGAGTGTTTGTTTGTGGTGAAAATCAGCTCAGAAGGATTTTGTACTAGGCAGTAAAACTGACAGTCTCTCTCTCTCTTGCTTTCTCACTCTCTCTCTCACACACACATACACAAACACTCACACACTGCAGGTGTGCAGGTTCACACAGACAGGCCTTTCTGGTCAAAATTTAAATTTAATTACCACAATGCCTGCTAATTGACATAAAACCCCAAAATTCCCCCAATCTCTAATTTCCCCAAAGCTCAAATATAATTGCCCCCTGGCTTCTAAATGCCCCAAATCCAGAAGGTCCCTATGACTGCTAAATATGCCCAAAACCCAATATAAACATATCTCTCAATGACTGCTCCAAACCAAAAAAATAATACCCACATGATCTCTAACTGCCCAGCATGAAAATATAAATATAAGACTGTTGCTAACTGTCCTCACAACCAAAAATACCCAAACCCAATACAACATGACTGTTTTTTTACCTCAAACTCAAAAATAAATATCTCCATCCTTTAACTGCCCCACAGCCCAGAAAATGTCATCAGAACTGTGAATTGCCAACACCTCTGAAAATAATTACCTCATTGACTGCGAAACACATCCAAAACCCAAAATAAATATATCACTCACTGATAAATCATCCAAATCAAGAAAATAATGCCCCAACTCTGCTGCAAATTCCAAAAAGTAATGTAATAAATTAACGCTCTTGCCCTGTATCTGCCTTATTTTACTGCATTTTTCTCAACATGATAATTGCATGAAAGAGCAGATTTTTACAAAAAAGTGGACAGTTTTTATGTGGACAATATTTGTGATAGAATGGCTCATTCTAAGGAGCTCACTGAATTCAAGTATGATACTGTAATAAGATTCCACCATTGCAACAAGTCAGTTTGTGAAATTCCTTCTGTCCTAGATTTTCCATAATCAACTGTGCGTGGCATTATTGAAATGTGGAAGCATTTAGGAACCACAGCAACTCAGCCGCACCTCAAGTTGAGACCACCTCAAGTTACTCAGCGGGGTTGTTGCATGCTGAGGCGCATAGTGCATAATAGTCACCAACAGTTTGTTGTCTCGATAACTGCAGAGTTCCAAATCTCTGGCATTAACATCAGCACAAAAGCTGTGCTCTGGATGCTTTATGGCATGGATTTGCATGAATGACCAGCTGCATGCAAGCCTTAATCACCAAGCACGATGCCAAGGATCAGATGGAAAGGAATAAAGCATGTAGCCACTGGACTAGGGAGCAGTGGAAACATGTTCTGTAGAGTTATGAATCATGCATTTTTGTCTGGAAATCTAATAGATGAGTCTGGGTTGGCAAATGCCAGGAGAATGCAAACATTCCCACGGACACTGCAAAATCTTGTAGAAAGCCTTCTCAGAAGAGTGGAAGGTGTTATAGCTGCCTATGGATTTAGAACAGAATGTCATCAAATCTCCTGTACATATAATGTGTAGGTGTCTGAACACTTTTGTCTATATAGTGTATGCAATCCTGTTACCTGAAACAAACACAAGTTTAGAAAACTCCACCTAATTTATAAAATCTACCTTAACTGCAGTCTATGAAAAATCATTCTTCCTAAACCCCTGTGGGTCTGATCTGGCCATGAGTGGCTTAAGCATTGGTTCTGTGGTATATGATGTATGATATTCTTATGATTGAAACTCGCCCACAAGACAACACAGACTGATGCATGCCATGAAGGCTGTGACAGCAAAAAACAAACAAAGGGAGTAAATTTGTAAAGGTTACAGAATGCTGATAATGGTGCCATGAGATGCATGTGTTGTAACAGATACACGAAGAGCATTTTCATGTCTTGCAATCCTGAACTTGACAGCATTACACAGTGCCTTCCTGGATTTGGTGAGGCAAGGAAACCCAAAATAGGGGAGCAGACCCCACTGGCAAAAACTGTTCACAGTATGAAATGTAATAAAACAGCTACATTGCTGACTCTCCACACACCTTTAGTCATTCTTCACATCTCATGATTCAGCTGGAAAAGGGATAAATACATGCACACACAAACACACAAATGCACAGTCAGGTGCTTAGACCACAAACACTTTCACACAAATGCACACCATGCCACAATGAGTAAACACATATTATCTCACTTAGACAAGCATAAATGCTGTGACCCCACCTAGTCCAGCCATAATGAAGCGAGTAAACATTCTTCTTGGAACTGAAGGTCTTTGATACCAAAAAATCACAATTACTGCTACCATAGGAAAACAATTACCGTAGGCCAATGCCTTCCAATTAATTTGCATGCATGTTTCAACAAAAGATATGGTCCTTTTCTGAAAACCAGGTGAGGAGATTAACAATGCATGAAAGCTGGGTACATATATTTGAACATTGGTTATGGGTGTTGAACATACAAAACTTATTTCCAAAAAAAGTTGGGGCACTTTCTAAAAGTGCTTGAACTTTTATTTTAGTGATAAAATTACAAATAAACCATTTTCAGTATTTTCACTGACAAACCTAATTTTATTTTGTAAATAAAAAGCAATAAACTGCAAAGCCTGCAACACACACAGTTGGGACAGAGGCAAAATATGGGTATAACTGGGAATAAGCGGTACAGATAATGACTGACTGACTGACTGACTGACTGACTTATTTAATACTGTAGCAAATTAACCAGGAATAAAACCACCACAGAAGCATGCACACCATCATGTAGTAGTCACGACTTCATGAATTTCTTTAATGATAAAATTGAAAATATTAGACAGAAAGTTTATATAACCTTAAAGCCAGACAATCTGATAACAAACAATGTAGACAGTATAACCATATAAGATCAGCAATTTGAAAGTTTTATTCTCCTTTGAGAGACTGAACTAACTTCATTAATCTCCCATTCAAAATCATCAACCTGTGTACTAGATCCTTTCCCTACAAGTTTCTTCATACAGATAGTACCAGAAACAATTGAACCTCTTCTAAAAATAATACATACTTAGTATTGGATATGTACATAAATACTTTAAACAAGCAGTTATCAAACCCCAATTAAAAAAACCTGAGCTTGACCACAGTCAGCTGTCTAACAATAGGCTGATGTAAAACCTCCCGTTTATCTCCAAGATCCTAGAAAAGGCTATAGTACAGCAGTTACGTTCATACCTACATAGGAATAACATTCATGAAATCTGTCAGTGAGGATTTAGGCCTCATCATAGCACAGAGACAGTGGGCCTCTGATCAGGGTTGTGTGTCTTTGCTTGTGTTACTTGACCTTAGTGCAGCTTTTGACACCATCGATCATACTATTCTCCTTCATAGATTAGAAAATGTTGTTGGAGTTAAGGGAACAGCCCTCTCCTGGTTCAGATCCTATTTGACCATTATCAGTTTCTAGATGTTAATAGTGAGTTCTCTAAACATACTAAGGTCAGGTTTGGTGTACCACAAGGTTCTGTTTTAGGCCCATTGCTCTTTTCTATCTTTTTACGCTACCTCTGGGTAAAATCATTTGTAAACATGGTGTCAGCTTCCACTGTTATGCTGATGACACAAAGCCAGATGAGAGACACCATGTTAATAAAGTTGAGGAATGTTTAAAGGACATTAGACACTGGATGCTGAATAACTTTCTTCTACTGAATTCTGATAAGACAGAAGTACTTGTACTAGGACCACAGGTGGCAAGAAGTAAGCTTTCTGATTACATAGTAACTCTGAATGGCCTTTCAGGTACAACATTTGCAGATCTTGGTGTGATTGTTTTATAATAGATAATAGATAATATCACTAGGAAAGCCTTATTTCATCTTAGAAATATTGCTAAAATAAGAAATATACAGACCCATTCCAAAAAATGTTATTATCATGGAAAAGTTGATTAATTTCCAGAATTCCATTCAAAAAGTTAAACTTTCATCGATTATAGATTCAGGGCCCAGAATTTAAACAATTTAAAGTATTTATTTGCTTATTCTTACATAATTTAGGCTTCCAGCTCATAAAACCCATGAAAACAGGAATTCAAAAAATAAGAATACTGTGGAGAAATCAGCCCAAATTTTGCAGGGCTTAAATGTTTGAATATGGGGAAGACTGCACACATAACAACTGGCCAGAAGACCATCATTGATACCCTCCATAGGATAGGTAAGCCACAAAAGTTCATAGCTAAGGAGACTGGCTGTTCACAGAGTGCTGTATCCAAGCATATCAATGGAAAGTCTAGTGGAAGGACAAAATGTGGCAGGAGAAGATGCACCAGCAAAAGAGATGGCCGTGGGCTTCAGCTGATTATCAAAAAGAGAATCTGGCAGAGACCCAGAAAGAGTGGAATTAGGCAGGAGTCACAGCTTCAAAAACCACCACATTCAGATGCATCTGGGATATGGGCTACAGCTGTCAGGTTCCTTGGGTCAAGCCACTTCTAAACCTGAGCCAATGTAGGAAGCATCTCAACTGGGCCAAGGAGAAGAAGGGCTGGACCGTTGGCCAGTGGTGAAAGTAAAATGTGCCTTTCATTCAGGAATCAAGGTCCAAGCATTTGGAGGAAGACAGGTGAGGAACAGAACCAAAACTGCTTGAGGTCCAGTGTGAAATATCCACAGTCAGTCATGATTTGGGGTGCAATGTCTGGTGCAGGTGTTGGTAAACTTTTTGCTTGGTTTCTTTGTTAAATCCAAGGCTACCTCAATAGTCTACCAGAATGTTTCAGAGGACTTCATGATTCCCTCTGCTGAGGATCTGTATGGAGATGCAGATTTCATCTTCCAGCAGGACCTGGCCCATGCCGCCAGAAGCACCAAAGCCTGGTTTGATGGCCATGCCATCACAGTGCTTGACTGGCTAGCCAACTCGGGGGACCTAAACCCCATTGAGAATCTATGGGGTATTCTCAAGAAGAAAATGAGGGCCACCAGACCCAACAACAAAGAAGAGCTGACAGCAAGCATCAAGGAAATCTGGGCTTCCATAACTCCTCGTCGCATCGAGGCAGTGATTAAAGCAAAGGGATTTCCAAGTATTGAAGATATTGAAGACATATCATTTTGAAAGTATAATATTTATTATATTATACTTATATATTTATATATAATATTACTTTTCTTCTTATTTTACTTTTTCTTTTCTGCAAAAACTGAGAAGTAGTTTGGGCTGATTTCTCCACAGTATTCTAAATTTTTTAAATCCTGTTTTCATGGGTTTTATGAGTTGGAAGCCCAAATTAGGTAAAAAATAAACAAATAAATACTTTAATTTTTTTAATTGTGGGCCCTGAATCTATAATCTATGAAAGTTTAACTTTTTGAATGCAATTATGGAAATTAATCAACTTTTCCATGATATTCAAATTTTTTGGAATGGGTCTGTAATGTTACAGCATGATGCAGTAATATTAGTTCATGCTTATGTTAGCTCTAGGCTGGATTGCTGTAATGCCTTGCTGTTCCTGTAAGTGTATAAACAAGCTCCAGTTAGTTCAGAATGCAGTAGCCAGAGTCCTTACTAGAACCAGAAGATACGATCACATCACCCCCATTTTATGCACACTGCATTGGCTTCTAGTCAAATTTCGCATTGATTACAAAATACTACTATCAACCTATAAGGCACTAAATGGTCTCGCACCACAGTACCTGAGGGAACTTTTGGTGTGTTATGTTCCTCCATGCCTACTTTGCTCAAAAGGTGCTGGCTGTTTATTGGTACCTCGAATATTGAAGACAACCACAGGTGGCAGAGCTTTCTCTTACAAAGCCCCACAACTATGGAACAGCCTTCCAATTAGTGTTCGGGACTCAGACACAGTCTCAGTATTTAAGTCTAAGCTGAAAACCTATTTGTTTAGACAAGCCTTTACTCACTATCTTTCCTCTTAGGCAAAGGCGCAGATCTGGAGGATTCAAAGGCATAAAGTGTTCTGGTAAACTGGGATGTTTGGATGCTGTCGCAGCCCACTCTCACAGGATTACTTAGGTTTGTGGACAGTGGAGTGACTGGTGCTTTATGTCCGAGGGCTCCTTCATATCTGGGTTACCTTCTGTCTCTCCCTTTTAGTTATGCTGTCCTAGCTAGACTTGCCAGAGTCCCTGCTTGTACTCTGCACAAAATTTACATATTTTTCTAAAGGTTGGTGGAAGAGCATACCTAATCATCTGTATTCCCCCCCCCCACCTTTCTCTTCCCTTCCCCTACAGAATCCACCCCTCCCCCACAGCACCCCACCCCTCATACTGTTAAACTAGATATGCAATGCCTGAGACATCAGATACAGGATACAAGACACTCCTGTTGACAATGGCCCTGCATGGACAGCCTGATTATCATCATGAGGGACAGTTTTGGGATGCTCTTGGAAGCTGTGAACTTTGCCACCGGCTTGCTCATTAGGGATAACAGTTAGGGACAAAACCTATAAGACATGTCCTAATTTCTCGTCTTTGTAAAGCTGCTTTGAGACAATGTCCATTGTTAAAAGCACTTTAAAAATAAAGTTGAATTGAATTGAATTTTTCAGCAGCAAAGTAACTTTTCTCCTTGTGCATTATTTAAGAGTATCACCATCATTTTATCAATCTATTGATCTTTCAACAGAAAGATGAAAATGGAAAAATAATGAGTCCGATGAGTGCTGTGTAAACATCAATGTGCAAAATTTAATTATCTGCAGGGAAAAAAGTGTTGACTGTTTTCTAAAACAAAAAGAAGCGGTTAATATTTTGCCTCTCTGCATATTTTAATTACCTGATCAATCAAGTACATACTGTGCTGCTTTTGTGAGAGGGGAGAAAATTGCAAGTCTAAATGAAAAACAATAGATTTACTTTAAAGTCAAGCCTCTTTTGAAGTCTAAATTAAAATTTCAGGTACCTTTAGGAAAGGCTGCTTCAGAAAGTTGCATTATTTAATTAGTGTGTTTAGATTCCACTGAAATTACACCTCACAGGCCAACATGATGGTAAATGAAAACTCTGGAGGGTTTAGGCTTTTGCTGTTCCAGACAGTGGGAGTTCAGAGCATTTGGAATTGGTAGAAAAAATGATCAAGTCAAGTTAATCATCATTTTTTTTTAAATAAGTTTTAATCTTAGAAAAAACTTACTCTTTTTATGTTTTAATTGATAATTAACCATGAAGATATTACAATGCATATGTCAACTAACCCACAGTCAACACATGGTAAAGATGGAAAACTCCTTCATATAATAATGTCTGTATCATTATACAGCTTTTTACTATGTCTAATACCTTGACTCTGCTTACAAATGGTTCTGTCTCACACTTAAATCCAATCTGGATTCTTCACTGTGAATACTGTAGTAGATTTCTAAATGGTGGCAGTAAATTACTTAAGGTAGAAGGAATCAGAAAGATGGGACAGACAGACCATGTAAATTAAACCAGTTTACCTAAACTATGTTTAATGAAATATTTCTCATGTTTGGCATTGTTTTCGTCTGTATTTCATGGTGAACAATGTTGTGACATCATAAATATCATACATAGCATACTTGGTTAGGAAATATCATTTATAGATTACTGTGTACCATCTAGCCGATACCTATGGGTGAGACATATAATATTTATCTATGTTAGACATGTTAGACAAAGGACCTCTGAGAAGCTAATATAAAAGGCTAATACTTGCATGTTTTAAATATAAACCTCTGACAAGTAAATAGGAAAGGCCTAAGCTTACATGTTGAAAGGAATCTCTGAGTTCATAGAATAACTGTTTAATAAATGGGCTGTAGAAGGCCTCTGACATAGGAACGTCACTCTATAAGCTTCACATTTAGCCATTTAAGCCTAAATGGTCATCGGAACACTGAGGTATCATATTCTTAATATTACTAAATTGTTATCATTTAAAACACTGTGACTTTAACTGACGTTGAATACTTGTGTATGCATTATACTGCATCTAGGCTATGGTAGTTAGTCATCACAGTTATTCAAATATAAATTGGAGTCAGATAACTAATTAAATATTTTTGGAGTCAGATATTTAATTCATAAAGTTAAAACACGCATTTAACCTTCGACTGCCCCTATTTCTGTCCTTGGTCATAGGAGAGCAGTGGGTTGAGATGAGATAATCGAATCATCCTTTTGATCGGCTTGTCTCTCTCCTTTTTATTGTATTCGCCTACAATAAATTATATTAAATCATCCAAAAATGACGACTGGACTAAAGTCAAACTTCAACTCAGCTCTTCCTTTTGGGAAGAACATGTGTGTTGTCCTGTTTTGTTACTTTTATTTAATTCCCCACTGTGTGCAGTCAAATATTGAAGTGGTTATTTCTCTTGGTGCATCTTCACCTAGCAGAGTGCCACACACTTTGCACATTTTTATTGGCTAAATTGACTGTACTGTACTGTGTTCCCAGATGCTGCATATGAACCAAAAGCAGCAATGGCCCTCCTGCATGCCACATATTCATATAGACAGCATCGTTTCTGTAAAAATAAATTTGTTCAGATGGGCCAAAAATCTGTGTACAGCTGAGTATCTGTGTATACTGGGTCCCACATTGACACTATGATGACATTCACTCATAAATCTATACAAAATCCCATTTAACATCTCCTCCATTCAGTCATCCATCATTGTCAATCCTTCTCAGACAGGTAGAGAATGTTTGCTGCCTTCAAATGTCTAATCACTGTAAGCCAAAGCCCAAGCACTTGCTTTACTTTTGCATTGGTTCATGTGAAAAACTTCACCCAATACTTCACAAAACTTCACCAAATACCAAGTGTTTGTAATTGTCTGTTAAAAGTTCCTATCCGTTTGTACTGCACATGGTGTCAGGTAGATGTGTGTGTGTCTGTTTGTGTGTGTCTCCCATGTGCTTTGTATCAGCTGTTTGCACAAAGAAGTGTAACATTTGCACAGCAGTAGTGTCACTGAGGCACAGTGACTCCCAAGCTCAGGACTGTTAGAATGCTAAAAATGAAACCTTTCATCAACAATGCAAGCAAATTGTGCTGACATACATTAATTGCACCTGGCTAAAAATACAACATAGACACAGTTTTGTCTTGCTACTCATATAAAGAATTTCCATTGACCTAATTATTAATGCAACTAATTAATGCTATGCCTAAACCTAACCCCAATATGATATGCATGGTCAGATGGGAGACCTTATATAGACAGGGGTGTGTCTTTCCAAATCATATCCAATCAACTAACTTTACCACAGGTGCACTCCAATAAAGCTGTAGAAATCTCTCAAAATGATCAAGAAAAATGGTAGGCCCCCAGAGCTAAATGTCAAGGGTCATAGCCAAGTGTATGAATACTTATGTTCATGCACAATTTATATTTTTCCTTTCTTATAAATTTGCAAAAAATTCTAAAATTTTGTTTTCACTTTCTCATTATTGGGAATTGAATGGAGATGTCAAAATGTACATTTTCTTCTAAAGATTGGTGGGAAACATACCTAATCATCAGTATTACTTTTTCATCCACCTTTCTCTTGCAGCTTTAGAGGTGCGCATCTGGACTTTATAGAGTGATAGAGAGAGTGAGAGTAGTGTAGTGTCTGTAGGGGAAAGTCCAACTCCGGCATCAGAGCCCTCACAGCGGGGCGAGTGGGTGACGACTCGGCGGCATAATCGCAGAGCCACAGCTAGCGCTAAGGCTCGTCCACGGGAGCACCACTCCTCTCCGCTTCGCGTGTCCAACAGGTTTGCTCTCCTCAGTGAAGCGCCCGCTGAGAAACCTGAAAGAGCTCTGGTTATAGGA
>JAOVYV010000035.1:5441294-5453672 GCA_025674545.1 Hassar affinis | reverse complement strand
CCTACACCATACTAATAAATTATTGTGGTCTAAAATGACAGGTGTTTCAGTTTCATTGTCTAACCCCTGTATATGAACATTTATAGCTTATTCCTATATGGCATGAAGACTTGCGTGTGTTTATGCTTATAAATTGATTTTATGCTGAAATTGATTTTAAGAAACTGTACCCCATGTTCAGCCAGTCATGATAAAACAGCAAATGATTGAGAAGGAGGTCAAGGCTATACTAGATAAGAAGGTTATCCACCCATCTACATCCTCTTGGGCTTCCCCTGTGGTACTCGTACCCAAGATTATTAGGCATGACCTCAAGCAAGCACTAACATCATCCCCTGTCTGGGTCACCAAGGTCAGGGTGCATTGATATCACAAGAAGTGGATGGGTCAGAATGGGGCCTTGCATACGCTTCTATACTCTTGAGAGGGGCTGAAAGCAATTGTTCTATTTTGGAGAAAGAATGTTTGGCAGTAGTGCTGGCAATGAGAAATGACAGGTCTAGGGCAGACATTTCAACATTTATACACCATGCTGCATTTGCATGGATATTCAAACATTCAAAGCCATACTTTGGGTTGATCAGGTGGGCCATCCATCTGCAGGGATTCGATTTTACTGTGCATCACAATGTGGTAACAGAAACACTTTCAGCTGATCAGTCTTTATATCATCTGACAAATGAAGCTAAATGTCAAGAACAGACAGAATCATATACAAACTCCATTTCCAAAATAATTTCTAAAACGCAATAAAAGCTGAAATCTGTAATTTGTTAATTCACTCAAACATTTTTTTAACTGCCAAACAGACAAAGAAAAGATTTTCAGTGTTTTCAATGATGAACTTAATTCTATTTATTAACTATAAACAAATTTAGAAATGGACGCCTGTAACACACTCAAAAAAAGTTGGGGCAGAGGCAAAATAAGACAGATAATACAAGTAAACCTGTTCTGGTTCCACAAGTAGCAGTTTACCTACTAACAGGTGCAGTCATGAAGATTGTGTTGTAGTACTGACGCATACCATTGCTCATCATCCTCAAACAAATCTTACACAATGCATCAATTTGTCTCTTAAGACCATGATGGCATCTTTGTGATGGATAAACAATGCTTATAGGAACAGTGTCTACCAGAATTCAGGTTTGACATCAACAAGGGCTAGTAGGAAAGTACAAGTTTCACTCCTGCCAAAATAGCCACAGGGAAAAGGCTGAAAGAGAAATTTCTTGGGTAGCCTCCACACCCTGACCATGATGCCTATCAAACAATCCAGAGGCAGCATGAGTTTGTTTGTTAAGTCCAGGAAAATGTGAAGAAGGCTAAACACAAGCAGGCCAAATATTACAAATAAAGAACAATCCATAAGAGCTACCAAGTTGGAGACCGAGTGTGGGTGAGCACTAATCCTCTATCTCGGGCCGAGGCCAGTTTCTCTGCAAAGTTGGCTGAAAAGTGGAAGGTTCCAACATCATCCAGCCCTTATGGAAGGTCACATATAAAATTTTGTTTTGTGATGGTCCTGATAAAGCCAACACCATCCATGTTGAAATTATTCATCCTTTTTAATAAGGTGTGTGTGTGTGTGTGTGTGTTGGGGGGGCATATAATTATAAGCTTGGGGGAACCAAGCTGAAGAGTGTTTGGTACTTGAAACTTGGCACTTTAATAATCTTATGCTTAGATGTAAGTACTTTTTCATATGCATCTGAGGAAAGTTTTCTATGTATTCTATGGACTGATAAGTCAAAGGTGGAACTCTTACATTTGGCGTAAATAAACACCATATTCCACCATAAGGACACCATATCTAAAGTCAAACATGGTGGTGGTAGTGTGATGGTCTGTAGCTGCTTTTCTTCTGCAGGACCTGGACAACTTGTCATAATAGATAGAACCATGAATTCTGCTCTCTATCAGAAAACCCAGAAGGAGAACATCCAACAATCAGTTTGTGACCTAAAGCTGCAGCTGTAATTAGACTATACAGCAGGACAATGTTCGAGGTACACAAGCAAGTCCACCTCTGAGTGGCTCAAAGAAAACACAATTAAGGTTTTGAAGTGGCTGAGACAAAGTCCTGGTCGCATTGAGATCCTGTGGCAAGTCCTTAAATGTCCAGTTCATGCTTGAAAACCCTCCAATGTAGCCAAATCAAAACAATTCTGCAGAGAAGACAGGGCCAAAATTCCTCCACAGTGATGCAAAAAACTCATCACAAGGCAAAGGGTCATACAATCAGTTATTAGTTTTAGGGGGCAATTACTTTTTCACATGGGTGATATAGGTTATAGTGTTACATAAACTCGTTAAGAAGGCTACTAGCAATCCAAGCTACATGACAGGTCTTGCCAGTCCAGCCATCTCATTCAAATCTGCCATATCTACCACACATCTACTGTGGCTTGTAAGTAAGATGTGAGTGAATTTATATAACTCAAAATCTACTTAAAGTATTATAACTTCTTGTGAAGAAGTTGAGTCGGTGAGGAAGGTTTGCCAAAAGCGCTGTGCAGAAGCAGCACCTCGAAAGCAGGCTGAATGCATTTCATTTGGCTTTTAGCATGAACGGATGACACCACCAGCTGTGAAGCAACAGGTGGCCAGTGAACAATTAAAATGTGATTGGTAAGGATGTATGACTCATGTTTCTAAAGCTGAACTCAAAGAAACTCTTAGAAAAGGCTGTTAATCCTAGCTTTTCTTCCTCTGTTTGTAGTTCTTCTTACTACTAATAACAACAACAACAACAATAATAATAATAATAATAATAATAATAATAATAATAATAATAATTCATTGGCTAATCAGTGACTTCCTCTTATCAAAGCCAACTCTACGCAGACAGGAAGACTCAGAAAACCAGGTTTCAGGAACTCAAATGGTGTCTTTATTGCCCAACTGAACTATCGCTTTTCAGCTTTTAAATGTTCACTGCACACATACACATCCACACACACCATTCTGTCTCTGTGTTCTGTCTCTCTCTCTTTCCCTCTGCCTACAGGTCGTCAGAAACACACAGTGACAGTATCTTCGTAGAAAGCCACAGAATCACAATACTAAGGTGAGACTTATCCTGCATTATCTGCAGGCTCCACCAGCTCCTCTCTGCTTATGGCAGCTGCTCCACCACACTCCCACTGCCCCATACCCTCACCACGGATCTCAGACCAGGGAGCTGTCTGGCCTGCAGCTAAACCCCCACACCCCACCCCCTGCGGAGAGGAAATCCGCCGCCACCACCATCTGTGCCCCTGGTCTGTGGAGCACCTCAAATGTAAATAGACGAAGTGCCAGATACTAACAAACAATCCAGGCACTGGCATCTTTTATGCGGCGTAGACATTGGAACCGGGCGTGATCGGAACAGAAAGAGTGAACGAGTGCCCAAGGAGGTAGTACCAGAGGGTAAGGACTACCTACTTGATGACCAGGTACTCCCTCTCAATCATGCTGTTCTTGGTCTCTCTCATTGAGAGTTTGCGGGATGAGGGTTAGAGGGCTGCTCCAGAGGCTGGTGACATCCGAAAAGGCAGTTTTTTCACAAGATATTGGAGAAAAAGGGAATCTGCCCATGCGCCTTGGTTAAATCCAGTGTCAAATAAAAGCAAGGCACACCTAGCTGATTGAGCAGTACATTACATTTACATTTACATTCATGGCATTTACCATACGCTCTTATCCAGAGCGACTTACACGTTCATCAGTATGAGGCACTGGGTATGCATCATACTCAGACACCACCTTGACTTTACTAAAGTCTACACAGAAGCAGACCATTGGTTTTAGGTACCAAAACAGAATGTGGTGCTCTATGAGGCTCATTCCAACAGGTAATGGTGAAAAGTGATGCAAGTGATGACCTCCACAGCAGATCGGGGTGAATTGAGCCCCAAGTTTTTGTTTTATGTTCAGTCCCAGCTCCTTCTTCCACCACCATTGCCAGAGCCACAGGGACCACCTCTCAGCATGTTTTTAGGAGACTGAGGTGGTATACCTTTAGTGCATCACCTCTATCCATTCTCCAAACCTCATAGTCAGCATCCCCAACTCACCATGTCACCTCAAAAGGTCCTAGTGAGTAATTTAGACCTCGATGAGGGCAGCAAAACTTTATCTCCCTGTGAAAATTCCCATAGCTGGTGCCCCAATTATACAGCTGGTGATGACGTCTTTGTGCCTGTAGCAAATTCTCACCAGTACATGAAGTTCTGCTCTTAGGTCAAAAATGTACTGAATAACATTTGTGCTTTTAGAAGATCTCTTCTCCCAATTTTCTCTAATGATGTCTAGAATGCCATGTGGCTTATGCCCATACAATAATTCGAATGGGGAGAGCACACACACCACTGTGTTTCTCTCTCTCTTTCTCTCTCTCTGCCTACGGCTCTCCTGAAATGCACAAAAAAAATCACACACAAATAAACTCACAGTAATAACCCACAGGTGAGACTCGGGCCATCATAACATCATCAGGATTGCCCTATCATCCGGAGATCGCTAGTTCAAGTTCGGGTGATGCTATAGCTCTCCATAGCCGGGAGTCGAGAGAGCAAAATTGGCCGTGCTGTCGGGGTGGGAGGGGCAACATACGTTCTCTCACATGTCAATGGGAGTGACACTGGCCAATCATGGGCATCTGTGAGCTCATGTATACAGAAGGTGACTGGGAGTGCTTCCCTCTGAGTGTGTTTCACAACTCTTGGAAAAAGAGGCAGTTTGAAAAAGAGGCAGCAGCTTGCGTCATGTGATAGCCCCGCCCTCCCTGACTGGTAGCCATCAACATGGAAAAAATCCCAATGGGTGGGAATTGGAGACAACCAAACTAAATAGGGGAGAAAATTGCAAATCAGGATAAATGTAGGAAAATAAAACATACTCATTTCATTATCAGTATAGATGAGTACCCTATACGGTCTGAAAAACAAATACTACTGATACCAATAATAGTAATATACGCTCTCTACATAAGTATACAAATATGTGCATGAATGAAATTACCTGAGTATGCTTTCCTTGTATATTTTTTTTACACATCTCAAGCTCTATCGCTGTAATGGGACCCTCGAGAGGCACAATGCCAAGGTTGTTATTTATATTTATTTTGTTTGTGCAGCATTTTTCCCCATCACCCTTTCATCTTTTCCACTCTCCTCTTCCTGTTTAGTAGAAAAAGGTTGAATGAGCCATTCAGCAAGCTTTATTGAGATACCTATTTGTGAGTAATAGCCTCTGTCGCTGGGGCAAGAGCCCCTGCACACAATGCTGACAGGATCATTGAGCCATTGGGGCAATTTGTCCCACGATGCCACACTTTTATCAAAAGATTGTCTGCTGCTGCAGGGGTGGGGGTGGTGAGGGATCTCGGAAGGCACAGGCTGTTATCTGTAATAGACTGCATTCACATAAAGCTCTGTACAAGCAGTGCAGTCCAGAGCAGCCACAATAGCATGTCTACACTAGCACAATGCTACTATTAAAACTGTATATACTGTGTATCTCAATCCTACAGGGCATTATACTCTATATAGAATGTTATACTCAATATACTCTATATAGAATAAAAGAGCACACAGCAGCCTACTTAACTGTAACCCTCAACATTTTGTCATATAGGCATGACTAATATAAAAGTAATCAATACTACTAATGGAGTAGACATAAACATTTGCCAATATTGTGCCTGAAATGTCTGTATACTGTCAATATTCAGTATAACTGCACTCATGGGATCATGGGATTTATGCTTCAGTAGGTAAGCTGAAGGTATCTGCAACATTATGCAGAATATTCTCATTTAACCTGAATGAAACTTGCTAGTTGCTAGTTTATTAGCAAAGATCACCTCAGTCTAGCAGCAGCTAGCAGCTCTGATGCTGAGAAAAACTATGCTACTGTTTTCTAGCTAACTAACGAGGCAGTCGATTTACCTCAGAAGTCATAAGTCAGAGCTGGGAATGACCTCATGCAAGTCGGAATACCAGTTCTATCCGTGTTAGCCATTGTTACAGTAGATGGTAAACAATATAATACTAGAGCTTTCACTACTGCTGATGCACACAACAGCCATCTTGGATTTTGAAGTCAGTGTTGGTCAGGTTCCCCCGAATTTCAGGGAGCATTCCAGCTAATTTCTGACTCCCAGGACAAATAGAACCGTACGTGGAACTAGCAAGTTAGCTAGCCAGTTACGTCTGAATCTGAGTTTTTTTTCAATAGATAATGCTAATAATGAGATCTCTTGACACTGAAACAGAGATGACAGACCCTTTTGATACATGATGATGAAGATAAGGGCTGATGAAGTGGATTAATGTACTTCCACTATTTAAGCTTTGATATTTTATATCTGGGCTAGGGTACAGTTCTTCACACTGCACTAGGTATATACAGTACACATATAACCTGTAAGACTGTCTATAGGAAGCTCAGTGTTTCATTCTTAATAGTCATATAAAACTAACTGAAATGGTACACTGCATACAATTTCACTGTGTTCCTATCTGATAACATTATATGATTCTTTAATAGTGAGAACAACATACCTTTTATATGCAGTGTTCAGTAGTTACATGTACTGAAGCTTGACTAGTATTTTTAGTAGGGTGATATTAGATAAGCTATTTTCACCATAATGTCATTTTTGACCTAACCATTCCCCCCCTTTTAAAATAACCTGTTCGACATTATTTTTTCAAATCAAACAAACTGGAATGTGCAATATAATAAATCCTCCAGGATCCAAGTTCAATACTTAGAGCATGCATGCTTAAAACAAGTTTACTGAACATCCATAGCCACATTTATCAACATTTAAAAGCACAAAGCAATGTAGTTTTGATTGTTTGTAAGCTATGCTCACTGAAAATGAAAATACTGTTGACCTCCATGCCTTTACAAATTTTTATTAAACAGCAGTTTAAGCGAATTATCAAACTAGCCAACGGTTTAGACAGAGCATGACCGCTGACCTCAGGTATAGTTTATCCTTATACCCAGCATCAGCCAACACAACATAACAAGCAATGAAGAAAAGCATGATTATTATTCATATTGCAATAAATGAATTTAATTCAATGCGCGTTGTGATTTTCTTTCTATATTTCTGTCCTCATGTTTGGCAAAAGACTACAAATTTCCTGTGAGAGTAGGAACCAAGAGGCAGAACAAAATCTTGCAGAACTCAGCCAGATGGCAGCCCTAATGACCAGTTGGCCAGGCCTTCTTACCTCTCCCACCCACTTCATCTTTCCTCTATCTCTTCTTCACTTCTTCTTATTAGTCATTTATCCCTTACAATAACGGTTCAACAACACTGAATTCAGAAGGACAGACAAAAACATCTTAATGATCAGGTCTTCCTATCCCAATTTTGGCCACTACAGGCCAGCAGGTTGATCCTATTCATGCTCATTCATGGGAAAAATAAATGAAATAAATAAATAAATAAATAAAATCCATTCAGCAACATCTTCAGTCAGCTACATATAACTGGGCTGAACAGAAAGCAACCTGGCCCTGAACACGGTCCAACACTACACTTGTACATAGAATAATATGTTGCCTATGTGTGTGTGTAGTTGAGCTGCAACTGCATTATTAAAGCAGTGATGGAGAGGGAACACACATACACACACATAGATACCCCCACCCCACACACACACAGATGCAGAAGAATGTCTGAGAGAAAAAGAGACAGAGCAGTAAGGCCACAGCCCTGCCTCTGACTCAGCCTGCTCTCAAGGGACCCCTGTACTGACGTCACGCCGGCTCTGCTGCATGGCAGCATGAGCCTCAGAACTATGCACGTACACAGATACACACAACGCATACACAGACACACAGTCGAATGCACACACCTCCACAAGGACACTTACATAGATTTAGTTCAGTGTCCCTCATTTGCACAGTTATAATTACAGTTGTTCAGGCTGCACCCTGCTTCATTTAAGAATAAATATGTAAATTACTGAACAGAGTTCAGATCGTGACGCTGGATCAGAGCAGTATTATGCACAGGCTCGGGCTCTTTAAGGACGGCGTTTGGCACCAACCATTATGGAACTGGCATAGTGTACATTTCACACATTTTTCATATGTGATTATGTGAATCATATGTGATCACATGAAAAAAGCGTGATCTTTTTGAGGTCATAGATCATACCCATATGGTTAGGTGCCATTCTATGGAATATGCCCAACTTCAAAAGTCAAAGGTCCAGGCTTGAAACTTCATTGTGGGTTTTGTTTGAAGTTGATGGACATCTTATAACATAAAGGATTCAAGGATCCGAGGAGACTTTGTCATTCGCATCACATGTGGTACATGAGGTGGAACGAAATTGTGTGCTCAAGGTCCCAGTTTACACCCAAACAGAAAGTTGCTATAAACAATCACTTGTGTTTGTTTTGGTTGTTAAACTGGTACAGGAGTGTCATTGCTTTTAATGAATGATCTTTAGTTTTTTATGGTTTTGAATAAAGGAAAAATCATAATTTTCCTAATCTGATTTTCCTAATCTGGTTTGTGGTTCCAGTACTTTGATACAGTGTATTCTGTTTAATGGAAAAACTAATTATCAAAAATAATTTGAGCTGAACAAATAGTTACCAAATAACTGAATGGTTTTGTTTGCAGTGGATATAAAAATTCTACACCCCCTGTCCAAATTGCAGGTTTTTGTCATTGATGATAGGGGTATGCTAATTACATTTGAACCTGAGTTGTAACTGGTTTATTCTCAGCATAATCACAAGCCCTGGTATAAAAACCCTGGTCTGCACACTTATGCAACCGAGTGATTTTATTGTATTTTTCTTTTTTTCCCCTAATGATTTTCTATTTATTTTTCACTTGAATATTTATTGCTCTATCACATTAAAAGTGAAAAAAAAACATCAAATTTTTTACATCACAAAAACCTGCAGTCTAACATTGGTGTTTAGACTTTTTTAAATCCACCATATATACTCTGCAGTACCAGAAAATCTGGTATACCAGTTAATACTTGGTAGGTCTCCCATGGGATCTTGCAGGGAACGTTGCACAGACCTCACGTTGATGTTTGTTGAGCCCCCAGCATTGAATTCCGATGTTACTTGAGGCAGTGTTGCACAGCTATTGCATTAAACGATTCTTTCCAGCCAACACTCTAGAAGCTTCCAAAAATGTCTATCGCTTTATATACGCACTGGTGGATGCAACCAATGATGAGCATAGGTGGCATTGCTATGTATTTTACACAGGTTCCAGTACCATTTATTTTCTATTACTGTATATAAAATAATAAGAAGAGTAAAAGAATAATGCTCAACATCAGGCTCTGTGTGTTAAAACATCAAGGAAAAGCTCATCATCAGGCTCTGTGTGTTAAAACAGATAAATCTATTACATGCATGAAAATAAAAATGCACTTTGTTCAATTTGAATTGAACAGAAAATGTGTTTTAAATATTTTGTACCATATGCTTAAATGACATGTTATTTTTTCACATATGACTTTTCTAGAAGGGAACTGACTTTGGGTTAATACTGAAGCAGTCTGTCTGTTGAAAGTAATGAATTATTATTAAAATACGAAACTAAAAATTTTATTAAATTAAAATTAAAACAGAAATAGGGTCTGGGTTTAACCATTTACACTCACTAGTCTACTAGGCTTAGTTTTGCAAAGACACAGTACTGAAGCCGGTAATCTTGACCCTATCTGGCTTCCTCCTACACTCATACTCTTTTCCATTAACCAGGCTCACATTAATATCCCTCAACCTCTGCTAGATCACTCAAAAGCAAAATGGCTTGCTGTGACACGTAAACAGTGTGATAATGAGGCAGCGAAACATTAGTGTTCAGTATGCTTGATTAGAGCTCTGGGTGATCCACTGACTGCAGCGTTAGGCTGCACACTCTGTCTGACCCTGGAGCCTTTTACATTCTTATTAAAGTGCATTCAATGGCTGTGTGCTCGGGAGATCACTGAGAGGGAATCTCTGAAGACTGTGATTCTTATCACTATCAGTCTGAGTGTTATCTGTTACACACGATGCTACCACCGATAGTGTTTTACAGCTTAAAGCAGATTAAAAGCTGTGAGTAAATGCATTGCTATTGCTAAAATAAATAAAAGTCTTTCTATTGCACAGCGATTTCCGAATTGCACTGCAGACACTTCCTTCATTCTAACTCAATGTGAACGTAGACTGAGAACCCCATTAATAAAAAAAATAGTTACTTACTTACAGAAAATGTTCATAAGGCTACATGACATATAATCCCTACTGGACAATGAACATAAACCTACATACATTTAAAAGAGCTTATTCCAATATGTGGTTCACCAGCTGTCAAACATCAAAACAAACAAAAATATATATTAAAAATGCATATCTGTTTTTATAGTTCCAGTTTATTATAGTGACATTGTCCCAGGTTTTTATAAAAATCTTATAAATAGTCAAAATAAAACATATACATTTATTAGCCATAGAGCTTCAGAAATATTCATAAACATCTTATAAGATCACATGTGAGCCATTATACTTCAACTTTAAAGTAATGTCATGTAAGAAATGTATGGGGTTTTTTTATGTTGTGTTGTGATGTGTTGTGGTATATTGAAGCGTGTTATGGCGTGTTGTGTTATGTGGCATGTAGTGTTGTGGGGCAGAATGGTATTGTGTGTGGTGTGGTTTGGCATGTTGTGTTGTGGTTTGGCATGTCGTGTTGTGGTGTTGTATGGTATTGTGTGTTGTGGTGTGGTATGGTGGGTTGTGTTCTGGTGTGGTGTGTTGTGGCATATTTATCGTATCGTATGGCATGGTGTGGCGTGGTGTGGTGTGGTGTGGTGTGGTACGGTATCTTATGGCATGGTGTGGTGTGGTGTGGTACGGTATCGTATGGCATGGCATGGTGTGGTGTGGTACAGTATCTTATGGCATGGTGTGGTGTGGTACGGTATCGTATGGCATGGCATGGTGTGGTGTGGTACGGTATCGTATGGCATGGCATGGTGTGGTGTGGTACGGAATCGTATGGTATGTTGTGGTGTGGTATGGTATGGTATGGCATCGTATGGCATGTTGTGGTGTGGTGTGGTATGGCATCGTATGGTATGTTGTGGTGTGGTATGGTATTGTATGGCATGTTGTGGTGTGGTGTGGTATGGCATTGTATGGTATGGTGCGGTGTGGTATGGTATGGCATTGTATGGTATGTTGTGGTGTGGTATGGTATCGTATGGCATGTTGTGGTGTGGTATCGTATCGTATGGTATGTTGTGGTGTGATTTGTTGTACTGTGTTGTTATGGAGTGTTGTGGTGTGGTGTGTTGGGGTGTATTATATTACACTGTGGCACACTAGGGTGCGTTGTGTTGTGGTAGGGTATGGTATGCATTAAATGAAGTTAATTACATTTGACAAAGCAGTATTCATGACCTTTATTCTGCTGCAATAAGGCTTTATAAAGGTTTATGAAAGCTTATTTACGTGTTTATAACTATACCCCATGAACACAACTCTGAAGGGTTACTGTATTCTGTAAGCATGTTGTGATCCTAACTCATTTCCTGTTATGTTATGGGCCAACTAGAAGCAAATTGCAGCTTTGTGTCCTGTTTCTGAGTAGCAACTGCTTTAGTGTAGGTATTTATTTCTCAATTTGCAATACTGAAATCTGTTAAAACATGCCACAAGCAAGGCCTGGTTGGCATGCCTGGTGTTAATTTGCATATAGGCTAATGAGTAACTAAGAGGTCCTTCATGAAAGTGCAATAATTCAGAACAATAATGTTATCAGAAGTGTTGTGGTCAGGAGGGCCACGGAATCAAGTATAAACCGAACAGGTCAAGTGCTCCCATGTTGTGTGTTTGAGTCAGATATCACACTTACAAGCCCTAAAAAGCTGGATAGCAATGAGCAGAGCACCGGGTGCAAGTTCACTGGCAGTATTATCATCAAATTCAATAAGTGGTCCCCTTCAGACATCAAAATGGTATATAATTATCCCGGCTGTGCAATTACCAATTAGAGCTAATTGCGGCAGCACTTGTGACTTATTTTTGAGGATGTGCACATGCCCAGAGAAGAGCGCTAGAGGCAGGTGATGCATTTCTGTAGTTGGAAATATAAGTGAAAAAGGTGAAATTCTTTGTTAAAATAAATGCAATAAAAAAACATATGAAAAGCATCCCACTTTTAGAGGTAGCCTTAACCCTTAACATCCGAACCGTATAATATATATAAACATTTTAATAAGGAATAACGCACAATGAGCCATGCTGTTGTAAGAAAATGTAAATGTACAGGGGTTAGACAATGAAACTGAAACACCTGTCATTTTAGTGTGGGAGGTTTCATGGCTAAATTGGACC
>JAOVYV010000035.1:5391083-5402096 GCA_025674545.1 Hassar affinis | reverse complement strand
AGTCAGGTTACTACACAGCCGACAGCCCTATTGGACAACTGTTAAAATTCATATTAGGATTATTTTATAATATGAATGATATTAGAATGAACTAGTTTTGATGCCTTCAGTGAGAATCTACAATGTAAATAGTAAATAGTCATGAAAATAAAGATTGAATGAGAAGGTGTGTCCAAACTTTTGGCCTGTACTGTATATAAAGAGAGAGAGAGAGAGAGAGAGAGAGAGAGAGGGGGGGCACTTTTCTAGTTCTAATTCACAAAGTGTTCTACAAAACACTTACAAATAATGTGCAAATCAGGACAATTAAAGCCCAACATAATCCTAGATTCAATAAATGATAGACAAATAAATACTGTGCAACAACAGATGAGCTACTGTCTCTGACTTTACATCTGCAGGGTGGAGCAATATGGTGGATGTGTCTCATAGAGTGCACAATACAGTGTTTAAAAACTCCAGTAGCTCTGTTGTGTCTGATCCACTCAGGGAGGTTGGAAGCCAAGTCAACACACCTTGAACCGTTTTTCATGTTACACAACCCATCCCTGAACAGTTGCAGTTTGTAGTGTTATCCAGCTGAAAAAGGCCACCGATATTAGGAAATACCATTTGTGGTGATGGGGTGCACTTGGTCTGAAACAGTGTTTAGGTAGTTATAAGAAACACCTAGGTGGTGCAGCTTGGACACATCCTCAGTGATGAACCCAGGGTCACGGGGTGATGATATGTAGATGATATGTATCTAACTAACATCCACATGAATCCCGGGACCCACGGTTTCCTAACAGAACATTGGCCAGAGCATCACACTGCCTCCCCCCGGCTTGCTTCTTCCTAAAGTGCACGCTGGTGCCATCTCATTCCCAGGTAATCGACATACACAAACCCGGACATCCACATGACGTAAAAGAAACCATGAATCATCAGACCAGGTCCAGTTCTGTTGCTCATGTCCCCATTTTATGCACTTTTGGTGGTGTACAAGGGTCAGCATTGGCACTCTGACAGGTCTGCAGCGACACAGACCCATAGCAAGCTGTGATGCACTGTGTGTTCCAATGCTTTTCTATCATATCCAGCATGAACTTTTTCAGCAATTTGTGCTAAAGTAGATTTTCTCTGAGTCTTCAGGGTAGTCTCCAGTCCCTATGCGCATGATCCCTTTCTCTGGTTAACCTATTGCCCTTTCTTGGATTACTTTTGGTAAGTACTAACCACTGCATACTGGGAATACGCCACAAGACCTGCTGTTTTGGATATGCTCTGACTCAGCTGAGTAGCCATTACAACTTGGGCCTTGTGAGAGTTGTTCAGTTCTTTATGCTTGCCTATTTTTCTTGCTTCGAGTACTCACTGTTATTCATTGCTTAATATATCCCACCCCTTGACAGATGTCACTATAACAAGATAATCAATGTCATACACGTCATCGGGTCAGTGGTTTTAATGTTATGGCTGATCAGTGAGTGTAGGGCTTATGCATGGGGATGGAGGTTCAAGGTCACTTAGAGTGGGAACTGGGATAAATGGTAGGACCCATTTCAGTTGCATTTTAGCACTCACATTGCTCAGACATTTGGTTTTGTGAAACCCTGTAGTGGCTTGTCGAGTTTCAAGCAATGGTACGTTTTAAAATTCTGTGTGAAAATCAGAAAAAAGTGTATCAGAAACTTGAAATGTTAGAGAAAGGTTAACAAGCTACCCTATCATCATCCATTCATTTTACAAGAGAGTGCAATTTCCTGAACAGGAGATGAATCTTGGGTGCTCCATTATGATCCTGAGACTAAAAGACAAAGTGCTGAATGGCACACATCACTTCGCCCAAAGAAAGCTCACATGAGCAAATCAAAAACCAAATCACTGTTCATCATCTTTTTCTCAAGGGATCATCTATAAAGAATTCATACATTTGGAACGTTTGAGGAAGAAGGTTCATGTGCATAGTCAGATCGCCTCTCCATGGATCCTCTATCATGACGACACCAAGTCACGCTTCACTGGCTGCATTTACATTTATGGCATTCAGCAGACGCTCTTATCCAGAGCGCCTTACAAGAGGGCTTAGTCATTAACTTGGAATTTCCGAAGCTAAGGCTGGTAGACCTGAATTCAAGCAACTTTGAGCCGTGAAAAAGCTAGAATTTTACCATGTACTACCCAAGTATTCCTAAACTACACAAAACCAGTGAAGAACAAGACATAGGGAATACAATAACTGCTATAAGTGTGGTAACAGCTTTGAGTCAGTACTCATTCAAGTGCTCTCGAAAGAGGCGGGTCTTCAGTCGGCATTTGAAAATAGCAAGCAACTCTGCTGTTTGGACACTCAGGGGGAGTTCATTCCACCACCTTGGTGTCAGGACAAAGACAAGTCTGGATGCTTGCCTCCCATGTGTCCTTGATGATGGTGGGGATGGCTGCTACAGGAAGCCAGTGAAGGGAGCGCAGCAGTGGTGTGACATGGCTGAACTTGGGAAGGTTGAATAGAAGTCGAGTGGATCAGTTGCAGATGGCACACATAGGAAGACCAGGTAGGAGGGAGTTGTAGTAGTCAAGTCTTGAGATGACAAGAGACAGAACAAGTACCTGGGTGGCCTCCCGTGAGAGAAATGGTTGAATTCTCTGAATGGCCTCACATCCACCGTGCCGCCCCAGCTTGGCTCTGTGTGATTTCGTCTTGTTCATTACTTCTTGTTCTTACTATCGGAAAGACCTTGTGTGTGTATGTGTGAGTGTATGTGTGTGTGTGTACAGTATATACTGTATATACATCTCTTTTACAAAAATCTCTTAAGGGAAAGCCAGTCACACAATAACCTCGAAGGAGCCTTGAGATGTAGTCACCTCCATGGCCTTTTCACTATCAAAAACTAATCGTGATCCTTCTTTTCCAGAACACAAGGACATCCTTTGTGGCTTTAATGGTGATGTTTGGTTACTTACGTGGGCACAATACATAGTGGTAGAAGCATTACTCAGGCATGAAGGGAGCATAAACCACCTTTTCTTCCCTTTCAAGGTCAGCTGGAGTTGAATGAGTGCATCGCTTGCCCTTAAAGTTTAGTTGCTGCTGGTAGTGTTGGGCGATGAGAAGAGAAGGATTAGCATTTACAGACTCTGTGGGCTGGGCCTCACTCGACCTGTTCAAAACTTTCCTCTTTCTCTCTTTTTCTCTCTCTCTCTCTCTTTCTCGCCCCCAGAATAATTCAAGACTCAATCATGGTGGGTGTTTTATCCAGTTCATTACCATGCAGCAAACTTCCCTCTGCCTTCTTAAAAAAAAACGAGTTGTATCCATTTTTCAAAATGAAGAGAGGGACATTAAATGGGTAGATAATGAGAGCTTTGTTAGATGAATATATATTAATTCTAGCACGTAAAAGAATCCACAAGTAAACAAAGCCAATGGCTTTGTAAATTTTAGTTGCTTTAACATTGGCAGCTATGCATAGAAAAAGTGTTTCACTCTTCACACAGTCAAATTCTTCACCAAATGATGTAAAATGATGTGCTCATAGGTAATTTTAGAATGTGTACTTGGGAAAACTTGTTGCTCATCAAGTTGACATATCTTTCTTCTGGCTTCTCTTTGTGTTTGCGTAAACAGTTTTTTTTTTCTCTGGAGCTGGATAATGCTGGGACCATTTTTTGTAAGGGTGTTATCTCTCCATTAGAGAAAGCTTCCAGCATGTGGGTGGCTGATTCATCTTGAAACAGCCTTACAGCTTAAATGAGGGGAGATTACCATCATACTCACACACCTACTCGCCCACAATGTAGCTTGTAAATACTCATTTCACACTTTCTCTCTTTCCGTTCTCCCAGCATACCTCTTTCCCAAATTCCTCCCACCCCATTTCTTCTGCACTTGAGGAAATGCCCTTTAAGGGAATGCCTTATAATGTCAAAACAGATTTTGGTGTGGATTTCTACGTATTGCTGAATACTTGCACTATACTGTCATTAAGAACGACCGGCAAACTCACAAGGACTCCAGAGTCATGCGTTACTAAATACATCTCTCTGGAGTACTTAGTCATCTATCCATCACATCAAAATCTAATTAGTTAATTTTTCAATGCAAATTTTTTGCTTACTTGAGGCAGAAGTAAATACATGTAGGCAAATGTAGAAGATACACAGGAGTATTTATCATGCACTGTAAATAACCTGATGAAACAACCATTGATGTCCTTTAGAATAAAGTTCTTCATTATTAAGAAAGTGTTTGTAAAGGGTCCTTTGAATGCTCAAACTTCTTAAAGGAGTTCTACTTAGAAACTTTGCAGAGGAAAGTCTGTAGTAAGGTTTTATATATTACATATCACATGTACAGTGTCCACCAGAACCCTCTTTTTTTACAACAGCAATGATGGTAGATGTAGTAACTGTAACAGCAGAATAACATTAACTAAAATAATGGTGGTACTCAGAGTTGGTCTATGTAGAAACATGAAAAAAAAAGTTGTATAAGTCACCTGTCTCCATCCATTCTCATGTCCAGTGGTCCATCCTTGCTGAGAGAAAAGCCCCTCTCTGCCATGTCCATCTGCATTGATGAGCAGCCAGCATCCAACAGGGCAGCATCCACACTCCTGTTTCCCAAACCAAGCTCGATGATCAGCTCCTTTAATTCACTGAAACGCCCAAGAACAGGCTTGACCTGGCCCCTTTAGAGAGAAAATAATAGATTTAGGCAAAGATCTCTTGAATGTGTTGTACTCAGTGGCCTGTTAGAACATAACGAATGGCTCCTACAGGAACCACTCCACTGAAACTACTCTATGGACCTTTTTGTAGACATCCAGATTTCTGCAAGAGCCGCCGGCAAGTCATCAATTTGCACTCTGTTGGATCTACCCCCAGCATTTGACTCAATAAACCATGCCATTCTTACTCATCACAAAGATCCTTCAGTCTGGTGTCATGGAGGCAAAGAGAATCCAAATCGCTTCAGGCAACAATTTGGCCCACTCGTCTCACTGTACGCTACATCTCTGGGACCAGAGACCCAAACAAACAATTTCTACCACTGCTATGCTGATGACATCCAACTCTACCCGCTAAGAGAAAGCACCTCAGAGTTTTTCTTTTCAACTACATTCTTTATTTTCTTTCAAAAATTACCTGTTAGTCCAACCAATGGCTTCCAGATGAGCCACTCCCCTGAGAGTGTCCTAGGATCCATCTTCAGCATCTGACACCACAGGAACCACTCACTACAAGTCATGTCAAGTAACAACTTGGCCGTCTTCCTTTCTCTTGGTTCATGTCACCAATAGGATCACTAACAATCATAATCACAGCTTCTAAAATTGGTGCAGAAATGACACCCTACTCTGCCTGTCATTTCCCCAGAGAACTTCTCAGTCATGGTACAGATTTCAGCATGCCTCAGAGGATTCTCAGTACAAATGAAAGTCTGCCATCTCCAACACAGCCTATCAAAAGCTGAGCTTTCCACTTTTACCTTTCAATTCAGCATGACCTTACTGTGAAGCTCAGATTGTCATCCAATTAGAGAACCATCAACTAACACATGATGACCAGCTACCCTTCACAGACTATAATCATGGCTCTCTCTAATGCTCTTGAATAAAGATCTGGTTCTAGACACTCATTATCTTAGGATTGGGCTACTGAAGCTATCTATTTGTTGAACAAGAACACTGCACTGATAAATCTGACAAATTGTAAAACATGCAGTAGTGGATCTTGTTCTTCTATTGAGCAAAAAGTGCAAACAATGGTCTTCATCTTAATGACTCCCAGTGCTTGATGTTTGTCTACAGAATAACAAATGAATGAAACTTCATCTACTTGTTCAACACCCATGAGGTAATGCACGCCATTCTAAACACAGCAGTCTTTGTGTGAATGTCATGTACTCAGGCCACCTCCATGTGGTGTTACTTACAGTGCTGCTAATTTGTCTCATTAAAATTTTCAGATCAAACAAATTTTAATATTAGACAAAGATAACCCAAGTAAACCCTGCTGTTTTTAAAAGATGATTATTGAAGGAAAAATGCTGTTCAGCCCTACCTGGCCTTATGTGAAAAAGTAACTGCCCAGTTAATCAAATTCAGTTCACTACAGGGCTCAATCTCACTAGCCATACTGCCAGACCTCATGAATCTGAACACCACATAAACAAAACCTGTTTGGCAATGTGAAGCAGGCTAGAATGTTTCAAAAATGTCGCACATGATGCCACGTTCTAAAGAGACTCAAATACAGATGTGAAACAAAGTCTGGAAGGGGTTACAAAGCCGTTGCTTAGGCTCTGTGACTCAAGCGAACCACAGTGAGAGCCATTAACCACAAATGTAGAAAACCTGGCGCAGTGGTGAACCTTCCCAGGAGTGGCTGGCCTACCACAATTTCACCAAGAGTGCAGCGACAATCATCCAGACAAACATCACCAAGAATGGGAGTTGCAAGGCACAAAACACTGCAGACCAAAAAGAACACAAAGGCTGGTCTCACATCTGCCAGAAAAAAACCAGATGACCCACAAGACTTTTGGAATAATATTCTGCGGACTGATGAGTAAAAGTTGGAAACTTTTTGGAAGACATGGGTCCTGTTACATCTGGCATAAATTACACTGCATTCCACAATAAGAACACCATACCAACAATTTAATTTGGTGGTGGCAGTGTTCTGGGGCTAATTTGTTTCTACAGGACCTGGACTGTGAGTTCTTCTCTCCATCAGAAACTGAAGAGAATGTCTGCCTATCAATTTGTGACCTAAAGCTGAAGTGCAGTCCGGCTATACAGTATAGCAGGACAATGTTCTGAAGTACACAAGCAAGCAAATTTATTCAACGCTCACAACTTGAAAAACGCGAAAGTTGCATGAGCAGCACTTCGAAGAGGTGGCGGCTTGCATCATGTGTATCAGAGGAAGCATGCGATGGCTTCGCCCTCCCGGACTGGCAATTCGTCGTGTGACAAGGGGGAAGCACTGATGGGTGGGAATTGGAGACGACTAAATTAGGGAGAAAAATCAAGGAAAAATCCAAAATAAATAAATGTATTCCTAGTATGCAAAAAAGTTCAACTGTTTAAGGAAACTTGAGTGCAAAACTATTTGGCAATTGCAGTCCTAAGCCATCACAGCAACAGTTCTTCTTCAGTTTTACCTTTAACAGATAAATACTTGGTCTGTACTCTGCCTCAGTTGGATGTACCTTAGTAAATAAGGTCCGTCAAGTCCATAGATGTGAAGAAAGAATGAGGGCTAGCTGGGGGTAAGACTGCAGAGACAAGTACAGATCTCTGCACTAAATTCAGGAGAAACTCATGCCTCGTGCTGCCTGCAGGCTCATGGAGTCAGGAACAGAAAGCAAACTGTGACAAGTGCACTTCTGCTGTAGTGTGGAGCTGGTTACCCAGTTGCTAAGGTCCTAGTGGGCGTCTGACTACTGCAGTTCATAAACTATTGCTGAGAGAGAGAGAGAGAGAGAGAGAGAAAGAGAGAGAGAGAGAGAGAGAGAGAAAGAGAGAGAGCGAGAGAGAGAGAGAGAGAGAGAGAGAGAGAGAGAGAGAGATACCAAACCAAATAAAACCAAATAATATGCATCCCACAGGGAAGGTAACATTCCATTTGTTTATCACCTTGGAGACACAGAGAAGAAGAGAGATGGGGTGGGGAAAGAGATCTGCTGCAGCATCCAAGTTAATTCAGAACACGCCATCACACACTGAGAGTAAGCACCAATGCTTGCACACACTAACATGTGTGGTGCCAGAGATGGTTTAATTTTGCTAATATTGCACTGGACATGGAAATTAGAAGGCAACTCTGGTCACACACTTCCTCATGAACTTGATTGGGAAATGTACTCAAATGAGTGGTCTGAGTCTCGCATTGCAGGACACAATAAGAGCACGTTCCCTGCTTGGCGATTTCTCCTTCTCTCTCTGACGCTTCCTCTTGCTGTGCTCCTGCTTGATTGATGAGGAGCCATACATTTTTCATGTGACCTTTTTATAGGTTGTTGTGCAAATGAAGCATGACCCAGGTAAGCAGCGATAGGTCATACAATTCAGCAAAGGAGGAGCAGGAGGAGCAGAAGGAAAAGGAGGAGAATACATATATTACGTTTAATCTGGTCATGTTCCCCATCGCACTCCACATCTCTTTTGCCTGCTTGCTGCACATTCTACCATGATGCAAGGGAAGAGAGGGGAGTGACTGAGGAAAGAATCCTCCTCTTTGTTCTGCATGAGAAAAAGTCCTCATTCTCTCCCACACATTTCATCCAGGGGCTATACCCATCAGGCCATGCAGTGCCTGTGCCTGTACGCCCACAAGCCAGCTTGAAAGATCAAAGGCAATCTGCACCCACAGCCAGGGCTTCCCTCGCTCCTCTCTCCCACCACTACTCTCATTAATTTGTCAGAGAATCTATAGCGAGGCATTTTCCTGCACGCCCACACGCGCTCACGACAGGACCCTCCATAGATCAGTGGGTTTGGAGAGATAGAAAACAAGTGCTTAGATAGCCACCTCTACCCTTTTCAGTGACAATACACAGACAATTTAATGCCTCAGAGGTGCCAAGCTTCTCCCTGTATCTTAAGCCCATGATCTGATAGCTTTAATGCTTCTTCTTCATCAGCTTTTAGCTCTTCAAGAAAAACCCCAAGTGGTCAAACAATAAGAATACCAGCTCGGCTCAGGCATCACTTCCAGTCACAAGGGTTAAGAGATTATCATGATACAGTTTAAGATTTCCATCATGGTCTGAGGTTTAAACAAGAAACTCTCAAGGCTCTAACCTCTATTAGTTTGATACATTTTGGTGTCTGGGAAAATTCTCAAATTATGTAGAGTGGATAATCAGTTCAGCATGACTCAACAGAAGACCAGTGGTGTTTTTCTGAAGCCTACTAAAACGTTGAACTTTGACAATAATAGATTGAAAATGTCAGTGAGCAATGGAACCTTTACAAATGCTTTGCTTGAACGATTTATTGGAAAACAGAGCCATTGTGGCATGCCTTCACACAGACCACTTCAAAAAGCGCAAACAAAAAAAATTAAACATTTGCATTTCTTTCTACAAACTGGTAATCAGCCAAACACCTGTCGCATTCTCCCAAGTAAAGCACTGACTGGGACTTGAGGTGCTTTTGATCCTAGATACGCGAAAGTCGAAGCCTCAGTGGACAAAGCCAGACAAGTCAGCAGTGCTGAAACCTTTTCATATCGTCTTCAACAGAATGTAGTGCATTATGATGATCTCCTCAAAAACACATCTGTGCAATATGTAAGATTTTATTGTGGATTTGTGACTGAATGCCATTGACGTGGTTTTTCCTAGTGTGTATGTCCTGATGTTTAATTAGCAATAATCATCATCAATTAATAGCTAAGGTTAGCATGAGACCAGGTTTGACAGCTTAGTCTTAGTTGTATTGTTAGATACAGTTTCTGTTATGTGAATTTAAAAACATTTGTCCTGGAATTTCAACTCTATGTTATTATTGTTGCTGTTATTATTATTATTATTATTATTAGTAGTAGTAGTAGTAGTAGTAGTACAAGAGTTGGGCTCAATCAAAATATCTACAGTGCATATGTACATTTTCATATAACAATAAATAAATAAATATATTTTTAAAAAATTAAATAAATATTTAATATATTTAAAATTAAATATTAAAATATTTCAAATTAAATAGTTATTGTATTATTTAATAAATATTATTGTTATTATTTCTATTATTATTTTTGTGTAAATGTAAATGTTTATATAACAATAATAACATTATTATTAATATTATTATTAAATTAATATTTATATAAATGTTACTTAATATTTATTATGTTATATGCAGAACTTTGTGCTGTCCATAAAGTTAATTTTGTGAAAAGTAATTCAACAATTCATGTGACAGCAGATTTTGTCCAACGCACTGGCTTGCAGTCAAACCTGGCCCATTCCAAGTGCTGGCAACAAGGACTATCTATGTCATTAAATATAACAAAATCTGCATGATAAGTATAAACTAATCCACCATTCAGTCCAAATAACTGTCACTCTGTGTAAAAAACAAAGAAGATATTCCACCAGCAGTCTGTTTCAGTGCTCTAAAAGAAAAGGTGGAGAGATGGTGAAAAAAAAAAAGAAATCACACAATAATCAACTGCTGTGCATCTCTCGCTCATGTTACCCATGGAAGGAAACTCCATGATATGCCTTGCAACTGGCAGATCAATAACTGAGCAGAAAAACACTGATTAAATTGGGAGAAAAAGAAAATCCCCAGGCTAACATCCTGCCCCACCACCCTGCACCCTCCTCTCAGCTTTTCTCTCAAACAGAAAGCAGACAACACTACGCATTCGGACTGACGATTAAATAAACATTAAAAACACATTGCATTGCTTTGTACACTCAATTGCAACTCAATTGCCTGTAAGTTTTCCAACCCAAACAAATCAATTAAAATTTTTTTCACTACTCATGTCAATAATTAGTTAATTCGTTACTGTTATTAAATTGAACTTTGAATGTACTCGTGGTACTATACTACATGACAGTTATTTAAAGCAAAGAAGCAAAGCAAATAAGTTTGTTCTGCTTAAAACAGTGATTAAAGATGATGGTGTCTAAGTGTCTGATAACACTGACACAGCTTGTCGTGACACACACTGTCATGGCTGTTAAAGCCCAGTGTTTATGACGCATCTATGCAGGCATTATGCCAAATGATATTCTGTGAGATATTTGATAAATGGCTTGATGTAATTAATTTGACAATGTGATAGGCCACTGAAACATGCATGCACACACACACACATATATGACCCCCATATATTTGATAACAGTCCACAGTAATAAAACCCATAATTTCTCACTGCACTAGTGACCATGGCAACATTTGACTTATATATATATATATATATATATATATATATATATATGGGTTAGACACTGAAACTGAAACGCCTGTCATTTTAGACAACAATAATTTATTAGTATGTTTT
>JAOVYV010000035.1:5370109-5385678 GCA_025674545.1 Hassar affinis | reverse complement strand
TGAGGAAGTCTACATCCACAGAAGAGCTGTGGTTAGTTCTCCAAGATGTTTGGAACAACCTACCAGCCGAGTTCCTTTAAAAACAGTGTGCAAGTGTACCTAGAAGAATTGATGCTGTTTTGAAGGCAAAGGGTGCTCACACCAAATATTGATTTGAATTAGATTTCTCTTCTGTTCGTTCATTGCATTTTGTTACTTGATGAATCCTATGAGACTCTGATACTGTGCAACAACAGATGAGCTACTGTGTCCGAATTTACATCGTCAGGGTGGACCAATATGGTGCATGTGTCTCAGAGTGCACAATAAGTGAACATGGTGTTTAAAAACTCCAGCGGCTCCGTTGTGTCTGATCCATTCTCACCACACCACCATAAACTAACACTGAGAACTGAGAATAATCCATCACCCAAATATGCTGGTCCTGTGGGGGTCCTGGCCATTTGAGAACAGAATAAAGGGGACTAAAAAGTATGTAGAGAAACAGATGGACTACAGTCTGTAATTGCAGAACTACAAAGTGCATCTACATGGTAAGTGGAATTGAGAAAATGGACAAAGAGTGTAGAGAAATGGAGGTGATCATAACCTTATGCCTGTTCAGTGTATTGTGTATGTGCCATGTGATTTGGTCAACTTGGTATTCATAATTTCTAAAAAAAAAAAAAATATTACATGGCCTGTCAACACACAATAATGATCAGCATATGATGTCATATGGCAGGGTTGTCACTCCATCTTTCTCTTTCTGCTACTTGTGCATCATGGGCTGACATGCTGTCTTGCACTTATGTGATAATTTGTGATGTTCTGAAGGTTAACCCTGTACTAATGACAGTCCTGTTAACATGGGTAGGCCTGTGGCATCCTGCAGTGTCACACATGACAAATATCATTGTTCGTTTGCTTCCAACTAAATTGTACCAACTTTCCTGTGAAACTTCTGAGGATCAAAAGCTGGATCCTTACAAATGTTGCCCAAATTGTGAAGGAACGTCCTTGGGATGTGGCTTTTGCAGTTGCCTCTGACGAGACAAGTGCACTGATGATGAAATTCATAAAGGAAATTTAGTTAACTTGCATGCATGTTAACAGAATACTCTAGCAGCCACCAAAGTCTCATGCACTCACTCAAGGGTGATCAAACCTAACTGTTGGATATCTTGTAATTTTATGTTTTACCAGCTTTAACTTAAGTTCCATTTATTTATTTTTTTTTAGAAATGATGTTTCATTTTACTGTTCTTTCTACATGTGACCCAAGTTTGTGTTTTAACACTACAAGAATGTTTGTGACCAGATTTGCTTTGGGAAATTGTGTGCAGCAACATAAGGGATTGAATCATAGGAATCACAGAAAAGGAGATAAAGATACAGTACTTTGAGACTTTTTGTGCAACTGGTTTCTACAGACAAGTGAGCTAAGTACTACCTCACAAGCAGAGAAAAAGCCACTACTGTTGATTTTAAGGGGAGTAAGTGCAGTGACTAAGTATGTCTGATGATAAGTTGTTTTCTATTCTTTTCTTACATTGATCCCTGCTGTCCTCTAAGATAAGCCATCTTCCTGATACTAATGTAATATTGTGATAGCATGTTTCTCCTTTTCTTATTGATGGGGTGGTCTGAAATCAACTGTGTAATTTTCTTCTTGATTCTTATACAGCATTTGTAATGGCTAGACATATTGATATAAATACATATGGGGATAGTAATGATGAGGGGAGTTTGCCTCCATTTTGGATGGTATATCCGTGCTATTCTAGCATATTGCTGCTCAGGTAGAGAAGTTGCAACGGCAGGTAAATACCAACATCTGAATTTAGTACTGTATGTCTGTTGAATTCAATGTGGCTTTTTACACCAGTTAGAAGATTTTTAGAATTATTCATGAATTATCTTTCGTGTAGACAAGACAGAAATGCTCACCACATACTTCTCAATCCCTGCTATGCAAAGTACAAGGTTTGTTAGCTGTAATTCCTAAATTGGGTCAGGAGACTCCAAGCACTTCTGGGGGATCGAAGGGTGACTCTGGTGCTTGGCCATGTAGGATTCAAAGAACTTATGATGTTAAGCAAAGAACAGTCAGGGACCAATGCACAACAGGCAGAGGGCTCTCACAAAGTAAAACAGTCCAAGGAGGTCAAAGAATACTCCATGGCCATCAACAGTGGTCTTCAACCAGGTTTCACTAAAGGTAACCCCTTATACAGGTGCATCCATTTCAGTGGTTCATCCGTCTACACTTGCTACAGCTGGGCCTCTCCAACTCGAAAAGCCAGTAACAGCTCCAAGATTTTGTGTAGGTTGTAGAAAAGTAAACAAATCTACAGTGAGGTAGGAGTCCCTCTTTCCCTTTTAGGAAAGTGAACAAAGCTAAAGTGAGATACTCCAACCCACTACTAAGGGTGGATGACTCTCTGGAATTTTGGCACAGTAAATTTATTTCCACTGTAGACCTTGCAGAGTTAGTGGTAGGTGATGGCGGCCCCAGACTCAACACCAAAGGCAGCTTTTGTGCTACACAAAGGGCTCTATCAGTTTAAAGTAATGGCTTTTTGTCTAAAGCACCCATGGCATTTCAAAGGTTGATGATTTCCATCTTGGCAGAAATCATCCACTAATGCTCCCTGGTGTTTCTTGACAATATTATGGTCACCTTACCAACCTCCAGCCAGTACCTGACATCTCTCTCCATTTAGTTAGGGCATTTGGTGGATGCTTGGGTTTCCTCGAAGATGGCTAAATGCTATTTCTGTCTGCCAAACTTATGCTATTTGGGTTACCTTGTGACTCTGGAAGGCATTGGCCATTACAAGGGTAAGGTGGCTGCAGTCAAACAATTTGCACACCAAAGATGGTTAAATGTATACAGCAGTATGCATTTAACCAAATGGGAACTTATTACTGTATCTTATGGTATCTCAGAATCCTCCTGTGTGGAGTTTCAGATTTTGGTATCAGGATGGGCTTCCTGATGGCTGCATCCACTTAAGAGGCTACGTGGGCCACAGAAGTTATGTGGGCCATCTGTAGTTATACTTCCATAACCACCCCATAGCTGACCACTTGGACCAAACCAAGACACTCGGGCACTTACAGAAGAGGGTATAATGGCCAGGTATGTGAGCAGATGTTAAGAAATATGCCCCGTCCTGTGTAACTAGCTATCCAAGTAGACCAACCAGAAGCCTGGAGACTACTTAAAGTCAGTGGATGCTACTAACCCATGGAGGTTTGCTGGTGTTGGATTTCAAGGTTCTGTGGATGCAGCATGTAAGTTTGTCTCTGAGGTACTCATAAGGCAATTCTAGCATTTGTCTTTTATAGCTGAGACCTGAACACACCCCTGGACTGAACACTACAAGTTGGAACTCACTTCAATCTTGCACAAGGCATATGACCATGTGAAAAAGTCTCTGGCAAGTAGCCACATTAAACAAAAGAAATACTACTACCAGAAACACTGGGAAGTTTTGTTGGTGACTTAGACTGAAAGCTCACCCTTGGTGGGACGTCTCAGCTGTTTTTTTCTGCCAAGCTAGCTCCAGTCTACAAAGACCAGATTATAAGATTACAGAGTTGATGTCAGACAGACAGATGTTTCTCACCTCAAACATTGACAAATCCTTATTTTGCCTCTCAATTTAAGTATTGATGTTTTTTCCATTCTCAGGCCTTGTACTGATTTGTTTTCTAAGCCGATGTCTAGAGGCCTCATGGTTTTATTTTGGCAGTCTGCTGACTTACAAGAGTGAAGAGTTCTGAATGGTTTAATTTAACAATATGCACTGCTTTGTTTGTGAAATATTGTTAATACCCATGCGCCCCAAGGTTTTAATGTTCTGAAAGGTTCTAAAGATGTTAATTCAGTGGAAATTCAGTGTCACTGCTGTTACACAGAAATATAGGTAAGGTAACATTTCCTTTCTGTTAAGGTCTGAGGACAGCCTTATTTTAATTGGGGGATATGTAAAGATCAGCTTATTATGATGTATTGTTGTGGGGTCTAGGGGGTTGTCGCTCCCTATTTTTCTCTCTGCTGCCTGTGTATCATGGGTTGATATGCTGTCTCGTGGTTATGTGATACTTTGTGATATTATAACAGTTTACCCTCTTCTAATGACAGTCATATTAACTACGACTGAGCCTCTGGCAACCTAAAGTATAACAAACAAAGAACAGAACTATTTCTTTGTGTCCAGTTCAATTATAACAACTTACCTGAGAAGTGTACACACACCTTTACTGGGTCTTAGTAACTGCTGTAGTGACGGCTCAGGACAGAAGGTACTGACATGTGCCTGTGTGTGTGTGTGTGTGTGATTTAAATTCACTTAAATTTAAGTGAATATGAAGAAAACAGGGCAGGTTATGAGGAGATATAAGAGGATGGAAATGAGGATGGAGAAGTGGATGAAAATGAGAATGGGAAGAGGGAAAAGAATGACAAGGCAGGAAGAAGAGGCAGACATGAAGGGGAAGAAGAAATGGAAATGAAGGGGAAAGGGGAAGAGGAAGCAGAAGAAGAAGAAGAGGAACAGAAAGGAGAATGGAAAGAAAGAAAAAGAAAGAAAATATCAAATGGCATGTAAAGGGATGGAAAGGAAAGAGAACGGCAGTGGAATGGAAGACAATGGAATGGGAAAGGGAATGTAAGGGAAATGAATAGATGAAAAAAGGAAATGGAAAGACAATATGAAATAGAATGAAAGTTGAAAAAGAATGAAGGGATTGGAAGAGAAGTTGAAAAAGAATAGAAGGGGAAACTAAAAGGAAAAGGTTAGAGAAGAGAAGAGAAGACCAGGGTGTGTGGGCTGTGTAATACAGGCCTGCGTACATTTGCTAGTTGCTAGTTTTCTTCAGCTCTTTTCACTCCTTGTATGAGTGGGAGTCTGAGGCCCAATTGTCACGGTATACATAGCTGCTGTCATAATATTCTCTCATCTCTCCCCCTCCCTCTTCCTTGTTTCACGTGTTTCTGTAGCTGCAGCAGTTCCCCTGAGACAGGTTTCCCCAGCATCGACGTAAGAAAGGGCTTTCTACCCACGCTGCAGAATCAGGAACATCTCATTTCCATCCACCCTCGTATACTCCCTCGCTTGCACAAGGCTGAACGCCTTCTCTTTCTTGTCTCCCCTTTATTAACCACCATTTCTCTCTTGCCAGCTCTTCTCCCATCCTCTCTGTCTTTCTCTAATTCTCTCTCATCATCATCTCCCCCGAGCTGAAAGCAGGGAGAACCTGCGTGGGTGGCAGCGTCTCCCCCTGTCACCGAAGCCTCAGGCCCACATTGACAAATGAGGCATTGGGGCTTCTCTACTGAGCGTGGGTGTGAGTGGGGTTTCGGAATCTCTGCAAACACAGCAACCCTGGCTGCTAGTTAAGTGATACACACAGAAGATGGAAGAAGACTCTGAGTAGGTGTGAAGACAGGGAAAAGACTTACGGTCCGTCTATCTTCAGTAAGGAAGATAAATGCTATGCCAATGTTGAATACACAAACAGCAACTCCGTTCTTACTGCTTTGCTTTTAATCAAGTCCTCAGCAGCCTCAAACTAGCAGAACTATCTAAATCTATGAATGTTGCAGCACAGTGATTGTTTAGCATACAAAGGATGGAAACACAAGATTTTTAACGTAATATACGAAAATCGATCAATACAAACAATTAACAATTAGCACCTTACATTTACGGCATTTGGCAGACACCCTTATCCAGAGTGACTTACATTTATCTTATTTATACTACTGAGTAGTTGAGGGTTAAGGGCCTTGCTCAAGGGCCCAACAGTGGCAGCTTGTTGGTGCTGGGGCTTGACCACTGAGCCACCCCTGCCCCTTGCCAATATAGTTAACATCAATAGTTACAGATCTGTCTAAAATATGACATTCAAATGGGTAATGTACCTTCATTGAGACACCAAAGATTAACAGAAGATGCAAATTTAACAAGTAAATCTTTTTAATGAGAGCCAAAGAAAACTCACGGGTATTCCTCTGCTAGCTGCTGTGCCAAGCCAAACGCCACAGGATCACGATCTACAGCCACCAAGGTCACATCTGGCACAGATCTCAGGATGGCCTTGCTGTGACCACCACCACCAAAGGTCAGATCCAAGACAATCTGTGCCAAGGAAATGAAAGACATCAGTGAAATGCAATGTGGTGTAATGACAGAGCCATTTGAATACTGATTAACTATTAATGGAAAAATCTGCCATATTTATAATCAATATGTAATCATCTGTAGGGCAAAATATTTATGTTATGATTAAATTCATTACAAAGAGTTGAGTTTATTTACAACGTCTTTCATCAACACATTTTCACTTTGTTTAACAGTCTCCTATGCAGCCTACAATGCAGTTAAACTAGTTCGTGGCAGTGGTGCTGGAGAGATTTAATTCTCGCCTCATCTCTACTTAAGGAAAGTGATGCAGCAGTGTTTTAGTCCTTTAGTATGTCTAGCTCTCTTGCCTACTCACCGGCACACTGTGCTCAAAGAAATCAGCCTCCAAAGTTTCAACATTCAGGCTAATACATCCATCAATGTCATCTCGTTTGTCCTCATACAGAGCACTAAATAGTAAAGCCGAGTCTGTTGTAACTCAGTGCCACTGTGCTGTACAGCTGCATTGCATTGAGTCCATGCCGTCTCCACTACATTTGATTCCTCATTAATGGAAAATGGAAAAAGGAGGAGTATGAAAAGAAGCTCTTACCGTTTGCTTTTCAGAAGAGAAACAGCAAAATCTAACCATAATCCCATATCTTAGAGATCACTGATTTTTTTTCTCCCTCTAACCACCACTGTAACTGCATTACCAACATGTCCTACAGTGTCATGACACAGCCTCTACTAATAAAATAAGTACCAGAATAAGTGAGTACATCACAAGTAGTTTGATATAAACCTATTTGATATGTTTCTTTAACAGGGATTCAAGTGCAAACATCATTTAGGTCCTGCTGTGCAGGCATGTTATGTTGAATGCAATCAGAAGGATTTTCTACAGGAATATACACTATATGGCCAGAAGGATGTGAACACCTTATCAACACTACCATATGTGTTTGTTGAACATCCCATTCCAGAGTTTGTCCTCTCTTTGTTGCTGTAACAGTCTCAATGCCCCAGTTTGGGCCCTTTACTTCCAGTGAAGGGAAACCATAAAGCAAATGGTATGTAAAGACATTCTATGCAATTGTATACTCGCAAATGTTCCCTCGTGGCAACAGGATGGAGAGGATACACATACAGGTCTGATGGTCAGGTGCCCAGACACTTTTGGCCATTTAGTATAGGGCATAATATGTCATCATGCATTTATATTTATGGCATTTGGCAGACACCCCTCATTTACAAAACTGAGCAGTTGAGGATTAAGGGCCTTGCTCAGAGGCCCAGCAGTGGCAGCTTGTCAGTGGTGTGATTTGAACTCACAACCTTCTGGTCAGTAGTCCAACATCTTATAATCCCCATGCCTCTGAGATTTCTCAGAATGTGGCTAACAGAAGGTTGAAAAAAGTTCCTTGATTACTGTGAGGATGTATGCATCAGCTGATTTTCAGAGCTCCAGTGTCATATTAAACAAGTAATATAACTTTAAATAATAAGCTATATCTGAAAGCTATAACGTTCTTTGACATTTGGCAATATAAATGATACTGCAAGCTACTAAGTAGAAATAATAATGCCATCCCATTCCATATGCCTTCACCTACATTACAGCTAGTCTTACTCTAGCATAAATACAGTCCTCCAACTCGCTATGTTGCCTAACAGCTGTCTATATGTCAAGCATGGAGAGTTGTGCGGTATCACAGACAAAGCAATGTCATTAGCGAGGGAGCAAACTGAGTATTTAGTGTCAATTCCATTCTGGTAAAGTGGAAAGAGCCTTGGAGTTCCCTGGGTTACATCTGCCCAAGTGGTTATACTCAAACAAAACTAAATGAGAATTGCTGAACTGAATTATTCTTCAAAAATCAAATGTAAAACTAGACATATTGCATAGCAGTGAGGATTATGACCACCACATAAAGAGTGATGAAGAGGAAGAGTGAATTAAAAGAAATATACCAAATTGCAAAATGTATACTTAAACAGTTCTTGAGATATGGAAATGTGTCTGTTGCAGGGCCCCTATGGATAAAATGTCACAAACTTTGGCATGAATATAAAGAATGTGATAATGATTCAATTTGTGAAATTCAATTTGAGCTGAGCTAGGGTAATGCACCTCCTAGAGGTTAGTTTGCCATAAAATGTTCATAATTTTTTGGCAAAACTGTTTAAGGTATCGCCCAAAATCTGCTTTGAGGCTTCCCCACTTCAGGGGGTGCTACCACGAAGGGAAATTTGTATCAGACATACTGTATGAGGCTACAACCATACCGAGTTTTATCTGGATCGGTGAAGTCCAAGTATATGATATTGTTAACCAAAAATTGGTGGAAAACAAAACAAAAAAAAGGGGAAAAAAAGAAGTAGTAGAAAAAAACTATTTGGCAAGAACTATATGATCACCAGCCAGCTCCAGTGGTCATAATAATGGCTTACAATAGCTATAATCACAGTATTTTTGTACTCACTATCATTTAGTCATTTATTGTAATATCTGACATGTAGGTCTGCTCAGAGATGCATCTTGCCCTGATCTCACAACTGATCTGAAATGTGACGATGACTAGCATGGTGCTGTGGACACCAGTGTGAAAAGCTCACTCTAAAAGGTTACAAACTACATTCGTGCATTTACCCATTTTATCGCTTTTTCTCTCTCGCACTCAAACACTCCAGACACGCTGTCCTCTTTTCTCCTCCGAAAAGTCAAAGTATGAGTCATGGTCTCTCCTGCTGAACAAGCTTTGGTGGGTTTTAAGAGATACGGCTGTATGCGTTCGCACTGCCTGCAAGCCTCATACCGCAGACACTCAAGCAAATATAATGAACACTGAAAAGTAAAATCCCTGCAGAAGACCAAATATTTACAATAGGCTTGATTGCCCTACAGACCCCTGATGTCTGACTCAAGTAAACTTGAACTGAGAGTTGATTATAGAGGTGCATATCACTTCAGAAGTGGTGCTATGTCTGTAACCAAGGCTTTTATATAAAGTGCTGGTCAGACTGTACAGATCTGATCGTGTAATGACATATTGTGAGTAATGCATGGGAACAAACTGCCCCAAGTATGCCGCCATCATGCCTGTTTTGCATCACACTTTGCATAACTTGGCGACAGTGGCTCCTAAAGTGTCCTGTCCCTGCTCAAATCATAACTTTTGTCTTCAGTGATCCAAATACAGATGGACAGTACTTAGTACAAGTGCATGTGCCTTGGAGACACACTGTATTCAGATTATTCAAACTATTTCCAGGGGTGGTCATGCATATGGTCACAAAACATTTGTAGTGTGAACATTAATGTGTTCCGCAATGCATCACCAGTAATCAGAGTAGAGTAGCCACAAACCTTCCTTACATAAAAGCACTATGAAAGTAAATGCTATCATCTACAAACCCATTTTCCACAAACTTACACCGAGTTGCCAAAAGTCATGGGTTAGCATTATGGAATTAAATTATTAAGTGGCGCTACCTCAGGGGACAGTTTGGGAGAGGCCACACTTGTCTAAGTTGTGAGTTGTTATCTTGTGAGTGAGGCTGAACACTGGTCAGCATGCTCATGGTAAGGTGATGTGAATTATCAGAGTTTGAACAAGGGAGGATAATGGGTGTCAGACAGGTGGGACACTCTATTCTTGCTTAATGATCGTGACTGGTGGCTTCTGGCTAGATGTGTAACTATGGCAGCAATTACATCCACATTCAGTATAGGCGGTCCACGCAAAACCCGAAGGTCAGTGCAACATTCTTTAGCTTCCATGGGATATGGGACCAGAAGACCCACCAGAGGGCCTCTGTTAGCACAATGAAACCAGACACAGTGCCTCATCTGGGATCATGAGGTTGCTAAGTGGATCCTAGAGGACTAGCAACATGCGGCATGCTCCGATGAGTCATGGTACCAATTGTTTCAGCCTGAGAGTAGGGTTTGTGTGTGGCGCAGACACCAGGAAGCCATAGATCCCAGTTGTCAAGAAGGCAATCTGCAGGCTGATTGTGATTCCATACTGGTGTGTGGTATGTTGTGTTTAGTTTGACCAGCGGACCCAACCCATGCCATAACATCACCGACTGGTAACTTCGCTATTTAGGGGACCATTTGCAGCCCTTCATGGACTTTATGTACCCCCACAATTATGGGATATTTCAGCAGAATAATGCACTGTGCCATCAGTGTGCCACAAGTTGCCCAGAAATGGTTGTAGGGTCTCTAAAGAGTTCCAATTAATGGTGTTGCCTGTAAGCTCGCCCAACATGAGATTTTTGGGATGTGGTAGAGGGGTCCATTCGCACACAAGATCCCACCTACAAATACCACAGTGCTGTGGGTGGCTCACCATATGGCATGGCTCAACATCCCTCCAGACATTTTCTGTCCCCTCATGGAATCAATGCCACGTCAAGTTGCTGCACTTCGCCAGGCTAGAGGTGGTCCTACACAATATTAGTTCCCGTCCCATGACATTTGGCACATCAGTGTAATTCTATTTGCTAAATAAGAACTTCAGAAATCAAAGCCTGCAACACACTCCAAAAAACTGAGACAGGGGCAGTTTTGCAAGTGGAATTGTCGCCAATTGTTGCTGTATATGAGATTTGAGCTGCTCAACAGTTTGTGGTCACCTTTGTCTGATTCTCTTCATGATGCTCCATACATTTTCAATAGGAGACAGATCTGGATTTTCCTGCTGAAATAGACATGGTGTTCCTGGGAAATTGGGATACTCCCATGCATTGGGGGCAGCATCAAGTATAAACCTCCGCATTAATGATACCATCACATATATGCAGATCACCCATGCAACAGTCTGGATGGTCTTTTTCACCTTTGGCACACAGAAACCAACATCTGTTTTTCCCAAAAATGCTCCCTTCTATTTTTGCTCATTTGTCACATTTAAATGTTTCAGATCATCAAACTAATTTTAATATATGATAAAGACAACACAAGTAAATGCAAAATGCACCTTTCAAATGATCATTCCATTTACTAAAGATAAAGATTTATTCAAAACCTATATCACCTATGTGAAAAGGTTAATGCCCCCTTATCTACCAAGTCAACCATTTCACTAAATTAAACTGACTGTTGGGTTTAATTTCACTATCCACACCCAGGCATGATTAGTGCCAGACCTGTTGAATTCCACAATAAGAAAGACAAAGAGCAAAAATTGCATCCATGGGAGCACTGCAAGGCTCAAATCACTGCTGACCAAAATGAACACAAAGGCTCGTCTCACATCTGCCAAAAAACATCTAGATGACCAACAAGACTTTTGGGATAATATTCTGTGGACTGATGAGTCAAAGATGGAACATTTTGGAAGACATGGCTCCTGCTACATTTGGTGTAAAGTGAACACTGCATAAGAACACCATACCAAAGTCAAACATGGTGGTGGTAGTGTGATGTTCTGGGGCTGCTTTGCTTCTGCAGGACCTGGACGAGTTTTCATAACTGATGGAACCATGAATTCTGCTCTCTATCAAAATCCTGAAGGAGAATGTCCCCCTGTCAGTTTGTGACCTAAAGCTCAAGCACAGTTGGGTTCTACAGCAGGACAATGATCTGAACAACACAAGCAAGTCTACCTCTGAATGGTCCAAAAGAAACAAAATGAAGCTTTTGGCAGAGTGGCAGAGACAAAGTTCTGACTCGAATCCCATTAAAATGCTGTGAAAAGACCTTAAATGGGCAGTTCATGCTCAGAAACGCTCCACTGATGCGCTCCAAATAAAACAATTCTGCATAGAGGAGTGGGCCAAAATTCCTCCATGGCAATGTAAAATACTCATCACAAGTTATCACAAATATTTGATTGCAGAGGGTGGCACAACCTGATATTAGGTTTTGGGGGGGGCAATTACTTTTTCAGATGGGTGATATCAGTCTTGAAACAATCTTTATTTTCAGTGAATGGAATTATCATTTTAAAGCTGCATTTTGTGTTTACTCATGTTGTCTTTATCTTATATGAAAATGATCTTTATGCATCTGAAATATTTCAATGTGACAAATTAGCAGAAATACAAGAAATTGGGAAGGGGTCAAATACTTTGTCATGGCACTGAAAATACCTTGTACTGCAATGTTGTCACTTTTCTATATATTCCACCAACACCTTGGAGAACGCTCTTTCATTCTACTGTATATTTGTATATGGCTAGAATGACAGTAAAGCTCTTCCTGTCTCTTCCTGCCAAGATCATGTTGGGTAAGGAGCTGCATAAAAAAACACCTGCATAAAGATATATACAAAATATGTGTTTTCCTCACACAGTGAATATCACACTTTGGCAAGTTATTGCATAGCTACATGCTTTAGCAAAACAAATGCAATTCTAATAAGTCTACTCAATGCTCTTGCACAACAGTCGAAATGAACCCTTTAAATGCGATTTTCTCCCTTTTTATTTCTTCACCTGGTGTCAATTAAAAATCAAACTTTATCTAACTGCCAGAGTCCCACAATCTTCATATCTGACCAAATGCACACACACTTCCAACTTGCACACCATCATAACAGTGCTTCCATAACATTAAAACCAGCTCCTTGTATCTACACTCTATGTAGCTTTACATATAGAGACTGTAGTCCATCTGTTTTTCTGCAGACTTTGTTAGCCCGCTTTTATGCTGTTCTTCAGTGGTCGGGACCCCCACAGAGCAGGTATTATTTGGGAGGTGGATGATTATCAGCACTGCAGTAGACCTGATGTGGTGGTGGTGGTGTATTAGTGTGTGTTGTGCTGGTAAAACTAGATCGGAAAAAGCAGTGCTGATGAAGTTTAACCCCTCAGTGTCACTCCTGGACTGAGAATAGTCCACAAATCAAAAATATCCAGCCAACAGTGTCCTGTGCGTAGCATCCTGTGAGCACTGATGAAGGACTAACTGAAACACAAACTGTCCAGCAACAGACGAGCTACTGTCTCTGACTTTACATCTACAAGGTGGAGCAACTAGGAAGGTGTGTCTAATAGACGGGACAGTGAGTGGACACTTCAGCAGTGTCTGATCAAATCGTACCAGCCCAACACATGCTAACACACCACCACCACATCAGGGTCACTGCAGTGCTGACAATCATCCACCAACCAAATAGTACTTGCTCTGTGGTTGTCCTGTGGGGGTCCTGACCACTGAAGAACAGCATAAAAGGGGGTTAAAGTTGCCAGAAAAACAGATGGACTACAGTCTCTATCTGTAAAACTAGAAAGTCTACCAGTAAGATCAGTGAAGCTGATAAAATAGACAGAGTTCAGATACAAGGAGGTAGTTTTAATGTTATTGCTGATCCTTGAGTATACATACACTTCAGTTCAACACCATTTTATTATGACCACCACAGCAGCACGGGCGGTCATACTTTTTTTTTTCCAATTTTTTTTTATCTTCTTCCTTTTCTTCTTTCTTCACTGATATCACATAGACTTCATCAATCCACATGACACTTGGTATGGTCATAGGCCCACATCCGATACAAACTATACAGTCTGTGTCCCTAGGTGTGCATTTCCTCCATGCTAGTGCCCCCTGAAGTGGGGTAGGCTCGAAGCACTTTCTGGGCAATAGCTCAAAAATCATTTTGCCTAAAATTATGAACTTTCTTTGGTAAGTTGGCCTCTACGAGGCAGATTACCCTCTTATTACAATCTGGAATTTGACTATCCAAGATCAAGACTGATAAAGGTTAAAGCTTCACCAAAATTCACATCCTGCATCACTACTGCACACCAAATTAAGTGAAATTTTGTCCGTATTACCAGGAGGAACCGGAGCTGGGAAAAGCTCTGATTAATCACATGCCTTCCTTTTTCACCCTTTCTCTCGGTCTTCATGCAGACATGGGCCATAATGACTATTCAAATAATGACTTTGTTATTTAAAATCAAGCGGTTAACCAGGTATTCAAATACATGCACGTTGCTAGTAATTACTGGAAATGAACTCAGGGCCCACTAAAGCAACTGGTGTACAGGATGATGTTATTTTGTCTGTTTTAATGTTATGATAAAATGGGGCCTGTACAATGGTTAATACAAGATCAGTATTAGCTACTTGTTATTCAGAGCTCCAGTAATAATATTATATAGAAACTGAGAAATGACACCAGCCCACCCTTAATTCTGTAATAAATATTACTTTCCTCAACCTTTTTTTAATGAAAGAAGTTGGTGAAAAATCTTTCAGACATTCTCATCAACACTGGGCAATACAAAGAAAAGAGCCAACAAAAGGTTCTAATTATCCTTTTCACCACTGAGATTTACTACATTTCCCCCCTCTTATACCAAACTGCTGTGATAGCCATCTCCTGGTCTTTATTTCTTGGGATGTTTAATCCATTAATACATTCTAATAACTGCTAACTGCTCTCGTAACAGTGATCCGATTCTGTCGGATCGCTGTTCCAAGAAAACAATTAAGCACTACAAAGCTATCTCTGCACTCGCTTGTAATCATACGGCGATTAACTTCTGAAACAGGCAAAATCTTTCCAGGCAGCCAGCACACGCCAAGAGTCCATTCCGGAGACAACATAATTAGTCGCTTCTAGTGGATACATGTCCTTATATCGTTGTGTACACGGCGCGGGGACATCACGAAGGATGTCATGAGGCATAAGATTTTAATTTAACTGCAGTCAAGGAGCACAAGTATTTATTTCCGGGAGAAGATCCGAACTGCGAATGTCGATGCGTGCGCGGGTTTGTCTGCGCATCCGTGCGTATGTGCGAGCTGCTCCCTTTTTTTTTATTTGCAGCTGTTAAACAAACATCTGAGGAAGTTAAATTCTTGGTAATTGAAAGACAGAGGATATGGCACTCAGAAGGTGTGTGATAGATGTTCCTCATTCTTATTTCCTTGCTCCTTGCTCCAGCTTTCTCTCATCTCTTGAATAAATAGCAGACTGATGCAATAAACACACGTGCTGTTCATTATGTCTCCCTACGTGAGGTCAGACTGCCCTTATTGCACAGTGTCCATAGCAACCATGAAAGTGTCACATCCCTTGCCTCGCTTCATTATGACCTTTTATTTCAACAGGACAATTTACAGATTGAGAAAGCATACCGAAAAAAGTATATTCAAACTTTTCTGTTTAGTATATTCAAACTTTTTAGATTTAAAAAAAAAAAAAAAAGAAAAGAAAAAAAGAGACTTCTAGTTTTAATGAAGATATATGAGGAGAGTCTCAAACCATTCACCAAAACACAAACAGTGAACATTCCATCTTATATATCTTTAAAATTAGTTCCTTGATGCCCTGCAGTGGAAACAGCATCTTAATCATGGTGTCTCTAGTGTTTCCAGTAGGAGTGAGTGATATGGCCCAAAATAAATAAAAAAATATACAGGGGTTAGACAATGAAACTGAAACACCTGTCATTTTAGACCACAATAATTTATTAGTATGGTGT
>JAOVYV010000035.1:5352654-5363294 GCA_025674545.1 Hassar affinis | reverse complement strand
ACAGTCCAAAGACATGCACGTTAGGTTGATTGGCGTCCCTAAAGTGGCCCTAGTGTGTGAGTGTGTGCGCGAGTGTGAGTGTGTGTGCCCCACGATGGATTCGATACGATGTTCCTGCCTTGAGCCCTATGTGGCCGGCTAGGCACCGGCTCCCCAGCGACCCTGAAAAGGAATAAGTGGCCAAGAAGATGAATGAATGAATGAATGAATGAATAATATTATTATCGTTATTATTAAAAAAAATAAGGAATCAAGGGCAGTTCATTGGTTTCTTTAGTTGTTTTTGTTGCTGTTCTTGTTATTTCCAAAAAGAAATGAGGCTGTATTCACAGTCAGTATGACACCTGCAAGAATGACATCAAACAAGACATTTCTGATAAGTAATCTGTCAAAATTAGAACAGATGTGTCAGTATAAACCGTCCCGTATTACAACAGAGAAGCAAAGAAGGGCCTTTTAACAGTGAAGGGCGAGTTAACAGTGAGTATTCGCATTAATGCAAACGTTTGATATGTTTTATGTTAACATCCACTGTGCAGGAACATCTGTGAACACACGAAATGTCATGGTGCTATAAATAACAATTCTTTGTCCTCATTTTGTCATAAAGGTAAACGTATCCATTGTTCATGTATACACATTATATAAAGACCTCAAACTGGAGCTGTAATTATCTTTCATTCAAACAGATCCAAGTCCATGAATGTGTTTGTTGTCTGCTTTAGACTGTATTCATCTTTTCCTGGCAGCTTCAGGGCCATAAATGAGTGATGTGGTACACAGAAGCTGGTCTGATTCCACTTGGCACAACCCAAATGATCAGCAGCAATGAGAAATGAATAAATGGTAGTGTTTTTTTTTTTTCTTCCTCCAGGGAACTCTTTAGCACTGTATGCCTGGCTTGGGTAGCCGCGTCTTATTCAAACGTATACATAAAGGAATATTCTAGCGATTCTCAGAGGCTGAGAGAGCACAGCACAAGGGGTTTGCTTTGTCAGAAAATCAAAACTCAACACCAGAAGCAGCCTACTAATTTCTTCTTATCACGTGCAGATTGATAGTTTCTGGTAAAACCAGACATTTTTTTTCAAAGGGCATGAGAGATAGAGGATTCCAGAGGGGCAGAGCTAAGACCTGGAGGACTAGGGAGCTGAGAAAGACATAACTTAAAAACTAAAATAAATTGGCACTATTGATCGTCTTGTTTTCACAGGTGGTTAACTGCCTCGTCAGGGCTGTAAATTCTTTAAGGGCCTGTGATCACTCATAGGCTGATAAACTGGAGGCTGCTTCCTAATGTCGAGACCGGGGGGGGGGGGGTAGAGGATGGGTTGAAGAATTGCCCTGTCCTTAGAGACAGAGAGGAAGCAGAAGAGGAGGAGGAGGTAAGGAAAAGCTGAGGAAGGGATTTATGTCGGGGCTGGCGCCCCCACGCATGTCACCAGGTGTTAGCAATGACAACTACAGCGCGTATCCACCTCCGTCCTAAGTCAGGGCCTGTCAAAGAGGACTGGCTCAGCTGCTTCACCTCCACACATTCTCTGTAGAGGAATCAGGACTGAGTGTGTGTGTGTGTGTGTGTGTGTGTGTGTGTGTGTGTGTACAAAGTATAGAGATCTCATTTGGACTTCAAGTGCAAGTGCATGTTTGAGGAAGAAAGACCTCGTTTGTAAAAGCGTGGGGTGAGAGACCTCAAACGCGAGCATGTGAGCATGTGTGTTGACACTGATTAACGTAATACGTTCTTGTAACTTTCCTTCAGGGGCAAAAAAATCTCTGCAATGCGCAGGTTGTGACACGTGCACCCTCACGTCGACAACGGAACCCAGCTAAAGCTTAGTGTAATTATGGAGCCGTGCTAAAAAATGGTTCAAATTGATCCTTGACATAAAATAGAGCTCACAATACCAGTCTGTGTTTGCTAAAGCACCAAAACCTTGGCCTTCCAGGCTACAAAGGTTGTGTATTGTGTTGAGCAAACAAATTATTTCTTTTCATTATTCAGAGGGTTGCAAGGAAAACAGGGACTTGGTGACATTCTAGGCTTTAACAGCTTTGTTCCAGGAAACAACCGCAGTGTTAAAGAGGGGGTCAAAGTAGTGGCATTCAGTCGGCATGTCAGTCATGTCACCCGGGATTCAAACCCGCAATCCTCTTATCCACACAGTCATAACATTCCCCGTGCAATGTAGTGAAAAGAAAATCTTCTAAACATACTGTACTACAGACACCGACCACTATAACGCAGCCAGACGTAAAACATAAGGCTCTGATCTGAGTATCCAAACACACACACACACACACACACACACACACACACACACACACACACCTTCCCGAGACCCTCAAAGTGACACAGGCTAATGCTGAATAGTTTTAGAGCAGCTGTGCAGTTGTGGTCTTGTCTGGCAGCGTTGAATGACGGCTGATAATGAGATGTTTTGATATGAAGGTGAAGCGAAAGAAATTGCCTGTATGACTCATATCCCCATCCCATGAATTATAACTCCGCTGCTCTCACTTTCTCCCTCTCCAGAGTAGGAACTCACGAATAACTTCTTCTAAGCACCCATAATGAGCATGGCATGCCAGCACCGTCCTTTGTCATCATCTTCATCAAAAATGAGGCAAGAATGTGGAGCAGTGCCTGAATAGATAATACCCTGCATTAAAATGTTATTCCCTGCAGCAACAATTTCTTGCTGCATTTACCCACGTAGTCATGTTTTAGGAAGGGAGCGTGTGCACCTCCTGTGCATTGCGAAAGAAAAGAACAGTTCCACAAGGAAACTGATGAAAAGCATGACTATAAGACAAACAGCCAGCCCATCATCACGATGTGCAGCAAACCTGCTGAAGGGAAAAAAATGGAAAGACTCTAAAAGACTAATACTAATAATAATACTACTACTACTACTACTACTAATAATAATAATAATAATAATAATAATAGTATTCTGAAAATTAAGACTAATTATTGAACCAAATTCTCATAGATTTAGATTTATTGAATGTTTTAGAGATTTTTCATGCTTCTTCTCCCTTTTTGTTTGGGCAGTGGTTGCTCTGTTGGTTAAGACTTTGGGCTACTGATTGGAAAGTCATGAGTTCAAATCCCAGCACCACCAAGCTGCCACTGTTGGGCGCCTGAGCAAGGCCCCTAACCCTCAGTTGTATAAATGGAGATGTAAGTCATTCAACTTGATGTCTGCCAAATGTCAAATGTAAACATTTCCTCCTATGAGAATTCTAGGCTCTACTTTGGCTTTATCTTTATCTGTAGATATTATAATTGTAATTTACTATATATTAGGGATGTACCAATCAGCCATTGAGTGTTGGTATCAAGTACAGGGTGAGCCAGAGAGATCTGACCATTTCAATATGCTTAGTTTGATTAGAGTAGTGACTGGTGGGGGAACAGTAGCTCAACTGATGCAGATTTTGTCAACATGGAGCATCAGGCATTCGTTGTTGAAACGTTTTTTTTATTTTTTTTAATGGGGACTCTGCGATTGCTAATCAATGGCTATTTCGCATTAAGTTCAATATTCCTTGGCCCGGTGCTGTGCCCTCTCGGAACACAATTAAAAAATGGGTTGAACATTTTTGTACCAACAAAAACTGACTTGAAAACGAAACCACTCAGAAAGCCACGTACAGTTCGAACGCCAGAAATTGTTGAGTCGCATCTTTCGGCTAGGAAGCATTCTCTTGCTTTGGGAATTTCCAACTAAAAATATGGCATTAAAAGGTTAGTGTAATGACTGCATTTTCAAATAAGTTATGATTAATTATCGTGTTATTTCTTTTATAAAATCATCAGATCTCTCTGGCTCACCCTGTATAATCACTGGATCTGTACTGGCTCAGACACTTTAGGAAGACAGGACCGCTTGTGCTGAGGGATGCCCCCCAGCTGTTGCCTGAAACCATGAATGGTACCAAACTCTATATTTACTATGTATACGGGCAGCATTTACAGTGAGGATACGCAGGACAAAGAGATGATTCATGTCCTGGGTGGGATGGAGAGGGACAGCATGAGATTTGTTTATTTCTAGAATATTTCCATTCAATATTTCTGGACTGCGGTTGACCACGTGTAACTGAACTGCAAGCGAAACTGTAGATAAGGAGGGAAACCACTGTACTACATATGGCGAGTGATATCAACAAACGTTTTTGTCCAGCAGTACCTGATGCTCTTTATAATGTTTAAAAATAGGGTAAGGATGGATTCAAAAGTCTTGCAAATGCCAAGCCACCTACTTAAATACAAACAAACCAAAAGGAACAGGCTCAAATCTGATCTAAACCCAATCTATTTAGCAGCAGGCCACAGTCGACTGCTGGGTCCTTTCAGAGGCTTTGCAGCTAGCAAGGAGTGCCATGTTATCGCCTGCAGTAAACAATGCATACTATATTTAAACTCTAATGATGGGAGAGACGGTGTTTCAAAGCCTTGAACTACATACAGAAATTTAAGAGGAAAAAAAAAGAGAGAGAAGGAAAGAGGGGAAAAAAATGGATGTCCCCTGCTGAAGGGAATTTCACGTCAGTAGATGTGGACAAAGAAGTGGCTGCTGATTAGGCCATTAGGATGTGACAAAGAGCCAAGCTAAATGAACACATGCCTGTCTCAGAGTGATGATGGGAAAGAGCGAGAGAGAGAGAGAGAGAAAGTGAGAGAGACACAGACAGAGAGAGATTGACAGAGAGAAGAGCAGAACCCCAAGCAGAAGTCATGATGAGAAGTTGCTTCCGGACGTTTAATAACAGTAGATGAAAGAGACAGACATGGATGAATAGATAAAGAAGGATGGATAGAAAGCATGTGGGGGTGTGGAGGAGAAGGGGTCTGTCTGAAACAGGCCTTGGGCAGCATGTTTTAACACTACAGAATTAGCAACTCATGGAGGATTTTATAAAGAAAAACCCACTGAATGGAGGAATCGCACAGGACAGCAAAGCAACCTACTTACTGAGCTGGCCAGAAGCACATACACACAAACACACACACACACACACGTGTTCCCCTAATTTGCCCAAAATCATGCAGCAGGCCTATGAGAATTTTCAGCTAACCAGGTCAGATGGAAGTTTCTACCTAAAATAAGTCAAGATAACAGGTCCTGTGTTATAACCTTAGCCAATTTTTGCTCTGCTTTATGAAGAAGAACAAACATTGGCGCAGTGATGAATGTTTGGTCAGTGGCAGATCTGTTCTGGATAAAGGATGGGCGGCTGAGCCAGACAGTTTTCGACAAGGCTCTTTGTCTCGGAGGTAAGCACTATCCCCTGGTATCGCTTTACGGGGCTGTACAACACCCATGTAGGAAGGAGGAGGCTGGGGACAGACGACTCAAACTGTCACAATATGTCAACCTGTCATTCCTACAGTGAAAAGACAAACAAATATACATATTCATACACTTTGGCTTTACTTGCTCCTGACACCCAAATCGATTACAGCGGTAACATTCGTGTCAGATCATTATGTTGTGTAATGGTAAGACAGAGCCATGTGACGCATTTTTAATGACCAACAACCTTTATGTTTATTTCATTAATGTCACGTCAGCTGATATAAATAAATTATGGCCAGCACCTCTACCATGACATGCTGGCATCCTCTAAAGACAGTAGCAAAGCATGTAAAACAAGTGTTAGCCTGTTTCTTTGCCCAATACACAAGGCTGCACTCTTGACATTGACAGGCAAACAATGGGGGCAGGAGGGAAATCATTAGCATACTAAACATATTTAGCTCCTGTGCTCCTTCTTAGTAGGAGATATTGCTTACTGCTTGCTGAGGAATTAAAGCAGGAATTGCTGAAACAATGCAAGAACAGCTCAAAGAAGCAGCGCTGTTTTACTTTCACAGCTTAACGTTCTCCTAGATCTTAGATTAGATAGGGTCATTATTATTATCCATCCACCAGCAGCACAGGGATGGAAGGAATATTGGTATTAGTATAAATTACATCACATTACGGCAAGTATCGTCAGATTTTATGTTACAATGACCATTGACACTTGTGATGAAGAAACAAACTTACTGTATGTTAAAAACGTTCTCATCTTACAAGACAGCAGTTATATGAGGACAGAAATGTTTCATCATAGGACAAAGTTCAATCTAAATAAATTGCTATTGAGAAATAAAAAATACCCCCAAAAATATATGACAGTCAATGATTGTTCCTTTCATGTGTCAATTTTAATAAATCATCCAATGGGTTCTTCAATGGCCAACTGGATAAGGTATGGGTTCTGAGCTTCTACCTGACATGAAAAAAACAACCTGGCAGGAAAGCTGTGACGAGCTGTTCTTTGTGTTCCCTCTTTCTAAGATCGTCTGCCAAAACACACAAGCATTAAACACCAATGAACATGAATGTATTTCAAAGTTGCTAGACATTCTTCATAAGATTATGTCCGTGTCACGTGACCATCTATTATAGCAATCTGCAGAAACTTTGAGCCAAAATCATAATGCTAGTCAGCTTGCGTGTGCGGCTGCCTCGTCAATGCCAGCGTATAAGCCATCACACCTGTATCTCTCCTATGTTCTCGCATTCAGCGCACAATAACGTAGTGGGTTAACCTGCAGAGGAGAGCGGAAAGCCATGCTGCCTGCAGCCACAGGCAAATATCTGCCATTCACCTGGGAGTGTTTGCACTGAACTCATCAGACACTAATACAATGTCAACAGTTGACCTGGCTGCTCCACAATACCCTGCAAGCTCCTTCTGTTGAGAGACAGCCTGTACAAAGCTAACGCTGGGTGTAACTGCAGGTAGTGGCTTAAGTTAAAATGGAATCTGAAGTGGACCTTGATCTGTGAAATGTTTTTTTATTTTGTGCTCTCAAACGTCTGAACCCTAAACCTTCATTCACCAAGCGGGTCTCCACATGACCCATCAGATAAGGTCATGTTTAGACTGATATATTTGCTTCTCTCTATTAACAGAAAATATCAATTCCATCCTTACAATTTTGACAACTCTTTTCAGGGGAAAGTAGTTAATGCATGCTCAGAAAGACACTAAAAGTCGATAGATGACATCAAACTAATTTGCATATTAAAATGACTTTACATTGACATGACTTTCTGAAGACACTGCAGTGATTAGCTGTGAGGGAAAATGGCGATCAGGGTGGGTGACTGGGAACGATGATTAGTGATTTATGGTTTGTACGGTGATCAGTGATTTGGCATTAGGAACAATGGTGATCAGCAATTGGATGTTGAGAACAATGGAGATCATAAATGACTGATGATTGGGAACTAAGGCAATCAGCAATTGGTTGTTGGGAACAATGGTGATCAGTGACTGATCACTAAGAATAATGGTGATCAGCAATTGGTAATTGGGATCAATGGTGATCAGCAATTGGTTGTTGAGAACAATGGTGATCAACGACTGATCATTGGGAACTATGGTGATCAGCAATTGGTAATTGGGATCAATGGTGATCAGCAATTGGTAATTGGGATCAATGGTGATCAGCAATTGGTTGTTGAGAACAATGGTGATAATGACAGATCCTTGGGATCATTGGTGATCTTCAATTGGTCTTTGAGAAAATAGTGATCAGCAATTGATTTTTGAGAACAAAAGCAGTTCAGTGATTAGTCATTGGGAAAACTGATGATCAGCAATTGGATTTTTAAGAACAAAAGCATTCAGTGATTAGGCGTTGGGAACAATGGTGACCAGTGATTTTATCAGTAATTGGCTGTTAGTAACAATGGTAATTAGTGATTGGTCAGAAAAGAGGCTCATACAAATGCAACTCAGTCTGATTTTACACACTAGTGTTAGACTGAACTATCTTTCTCAACTTGTATATTTGGTAGCTGTGAGATAAGCAGACCGCCACCATCACTATGTGTTCAAACGTCGCTAGTTTTGTCGCTAGGCACCCTTTTGAAATAGTTGCTAAATGGGTCTGCAAAGTTGCTAAGCTACCAACATTGTAACCCTAATGGTTCTTTGACTAGTTAAAAGTTTCTCAGCTTCCTAAAGGGAATTCTACTCAAAACCCTTTCTGACAAACTGTGACAAAAAGCACGCATTCATTCTTTTAAACAGCTACAAAGCAGAATTACACCCTTAGACATTTTTAATTGTTATACCAGAAGCATCAATCAAGGAAGCAAAGGTGCATAAAGGTGTGCAAGAACCGTCACAGGAGCATGCAATTTTTAATCTTGCATGGGCATGGAGAAATGAAGATCATGGGACATAGGAAGGGCACAGTGATTAACACAGGAATGTATTGAATGTGCTCAGGTGTTCGTGCAGCACGTTCCTTCATCTTCATAAACATGAAGACATCCATATTGGCCAGGGTCACAGCGGATTAAATTACTTATTTGTTCACATTTTGGGAAATAGACCAACCATGTTCATTAGAAAATGTTGTAGCTAGGAACAAAGAGTTATAACTGTAATAAAGGACAGGAGTGGTCAAACGCATTGTGGAAATGGGCAAGACAGGGCTGAAGCTCTTTGGAGAGGGCAAGACTTATTTGGATTATCTTTAGGATTAACCAGAAAATCCAGTTTAGTGCATTCTGATTGATCTGATTTTTTAATGTAGCCTAAAAATACTTTCAGAAGTTAGCTATTAATAAATTATTTATACTCAGTGGAGTAGTTTCTCAAAGGAACTGATAGTTCAGCTGTCTTTCATGCACTCTTCCATAAAAGGTTCTACTTGGAACTACACTTGAGAAGGACAAAGTCATTTTAAAAATTCTTTACATACATAGAACCTTTAAAGGCTTCCCCAGGAGAACAAACTAGAAAACCTTTTAGGCTTATGAACTGAAACTCTTTTTTAAAGAGTTATAAAACACGTTAATGCACAATCAACAATAAATGACCTCAATAATAAAATCTACAGTATATTTCTTGTAAAATCCAACAAAATTATCATGAGCTTCAGGAGCTGAGTGGAATTAAGTACAGCCAGTCAGATGGAGTTTATCATCCCACCCCTAGAGAGCACTCTGGAAACAAAATGAGAGAAATGTGTGAAATAAATGACATGAAGTCATTTAATTTAATAACAACAATAACATCTAGTAACTTCTAGATCACACTGCAACAACTGGACGTGACGCTCCATAAAAGATGCAATGCCATTATTCACATTAAAGTCTATTTTTGTGCTTCTAACAACCACCCAAGTCTAATACTCCACACTCGAGGAAATTTTACCATTTTACATCTTTATGCAGTACTCGTATGCAGGATTTTTTGCTCACTGCTGCTAAACCCAAGTCTGCATCACTGGCCCACTTCCATCCTGTAAAGGCCCAGTCCCCCAGATAGATAGACAGATATCGCAGGGAAAATTCCACTCTTCCATTCCACTCTTCCACTGCTGATCCTAAGAGCTTGTCATCAATGGGATTTGGGAGTCTCTTTTCCTTAAGTGCTCCTTGACAATAGACTTGTACGGCACCTTTAGAAATGAAACAGATCTGATATTTCACCTGCTCTTCAGCCTGTGTCCTGACACCAGGGCCGCGTCTTTGTAGCATCACCTAACAAAGCTCTTTGATACCCAACACCGAAAGTAACTAAATTGGGAAAGGGGCAAAAGGTGAAGCCTAAAAACTTTTTCATTAGGATACAATATTCCTAAGTGAGAATTTCACAGACAGTGGGAATAACACAAACAACCTGCATAAAAATAATCTATTGAATCTGATTCTGTAATGATTTATGCTTTAATTCTCAGACATTCATTGCTAACATGTTGTTTCTTGTACTATTTTTAATCCGGCACCTGCAGCTGGCGTGCACTTCTGAACTAAGGGCAGTAAATATTATTACAAACTAGAACCAGGTGATATGATATACTGATATACTGAGTGCATATTGACTTTAGTGTGTATAAGCATGTATAAACAGGTATAAGCAGCTGTCTACGCTGGCACATAGTTAGCCAAACTTATTATGATGCATAGAATTTTGGATTTCAATTATCACAATATTTTTGGCACCATTACTATACCTTTCTTATCTGTGATCAACTTTCTACTTATCAGTCTGAAGAAATACATTGATCTAATCAAACCTACCACCATGACGCCCTTTCCAAGTAAAAGGAAGGCCTTTCGTATCTTTGTCTTCCTTTTGTTCCCACCCTCACTATAAGTCCACCAAGTGTAACCCAGTACAGCTTGAGGTAATGCATCCAATTTACCACCTGTATTAGAGCTAGAGCAGAAGATAGAGCTACACCGCAGTGTAACTCTACAAGCAATCGCTCACCCATTATACATCACCAGCAGTCTGTGTGTGGTAGGAAGTTTAGCTGGAGGATTCAGTCCATGTAGGTCCTAGTCTCAGTCTGAACTTTCTAATTGCCATTAATATATATAGGTGACTAATCTTTGAACTTAAGATGAATAATTCTCGTCACTAACATTTGTGTTGAAGTGTCAAATCTGATTAGTCAGAATGAGTAGATGAAGTCATTTTCTATTGTACCAAACTATGGCTGAATGCTTAAATCTGATTGGTCAGAATGTGTGAGTTACTTTCCTAGAATAGCATGGCTCAGACAGTAGTTTTGGCTGTAACATGAACAATAGGTTATGTTATATATTATG